>CAUYQV010127522.1:0-11104 GCA_963574575.1 Galagoides demidoff
GTGTTGATACAATGATTAACCGAATGATGTGAAGGTTATGTTAACCAGCTTGATGAAGGTGTTTCAAATTGTATATGAAACAGCACAATGTACCCCATGTTTGCATCAATGTACACAGAAATCAATTAATAAAATAAAATTTAAAAAATAAATAAATTTACAACTAACATCATACTCAAAGGTAAAAGTTGAAATCTTTTTCTCTAAGATCTGAAACTAGAGTAAGATGACTATTCTTGCCACTTTTATTCAGCATTGTACTGCAATTCCCAGCCAGAGCAACAAGAGAAACAGCCAAATTAGAAAAAGCAAGTTAAGTTATCTCTATAGATGACATGATTTTATAGATAGAAAACCCTAAAAATGCCATCAAAGAACTGCTTAACCTAGTAAATGAATTCAGTAAAGTTGCAGGATAGAAAAATCAACACACAAAAATCAGTAGTAGTTCTATACATTAACAATAATCACCTGAAAAAGTAAGAAAAAAAATTTCATTTCTAATAACTACAAAAAATTAGGAATAAATTTAACTAAGAAGTTGAAAAATCTCTACATTTAAAACTAGAATAACATTGGTAAAAGAAATTGAAGAAGATATAAAGAAATGGAAAAATATCTCATGAGTTGGAAAAATTAAGATGTCCATGCTACTCAAAGCACAGATTAAATGCAATCCTTCTCAAAATACCAATGACATTATCTTTTTTACCTTGATTTGTATTTACTTTTCTCTTTTTCTCTAGATTCTTTTTTTAAATTTCAGAATACTATATATTAGGGTATGTACATGTTTTGTTTACATACTTTTTTTGGTACAGATTGAGTCAGTTATAAGTGTGCCCTTCATACAGGTTGTGTGCACTGTATCCAACTGGTGTGGATTTACCCATCCCTTTCCTTCCTCTCCTCTCAGATTGTTTTTCATTGAGATTTACTTCCATATGTTAACTTAAATATTGATTATTTCCAATAAAATTGGTAATTATTAGGCAAGACTGACAAAGAAAGAAAGAAGTTACAAATTACTAATGTTAAGTATTAAAGAAAGGTTATCATTATGTACCCTACAGGCATTATAAAATATAGTAAAAAATAACTATAAAAAGCTCAAGGGGAGTTCAAGATGGTGGCCAAGTAACAGCTTCTTTGCAACTTGGCACAGTGAGATTGGGGAGAGGACTCTGGGTATCTCTGGCTGGTCATATCTTCCCAGAAACATCCCTTTGGAAACACAGGGAGACAATGAGAGACTTCTGGACCACACAAGGAGGATTAAAAACAGTAGAGAATTTACAAGTGGTGGGTGTGTTTGTTCGGTTGGAGGCTGCCAGCAACTATAACTACAGCAACAGCGAGATTGTAATCAGGAAAGGCCTTAGCTGTGGGCTATTTTATTTCTTTTGTTTTTTCTGAGCTTGGGCACTCATTTGAACTTACTTGGGAGATCCTGGGTAAGAGTGTGGATGATTTTGAGCATTGTCTAGGCCCCCAGACTGAGCTGTTGAGCTGGAAGGCAGCTGATATTGTTCAGCTATAGGCCACCTACACAGCCAGTGTTGGAAAACTGTTCCCTACAGGCTTCACCCTGAAGGTCACAGCATGAGGATCAGCCAGGAGATTTTGGGTGAGTAACCTAGTGACTGAGCAGCCCAAAGCCAGGGACTAAGATACTGGGATAGAGCAGAGATCTCACTGTTTGCCAGGTTACAGCTGTGGCCCTCAGGGGCATAAAATGAGACCATTTTTGGTGCATTAGATAAGTGGGCAGCCACTCCAGGAGAGATCCCAGCAACAAGTGCTTTCCTGGGAAAGCCTCTGCTTAGACAAGTATAACAGTTTAAAGTGTCTTTTAAGCAGGCTGAATAAACATTTAGCCTCTCAAGCTTGTGGGGTTTGAGAAATCAGCAGAGGCCTCCAGTCTCCATCTCATACAGCGATATAAGCATTATGATTAAAATCTCATACCCTAGAAGATCACCTGTTGCCTGGACTATATTGTTTTGTGTTTTTTTTGGTTTTAGTATTTTTAACTTTAACATTTTCCCTCTAGATTTTTCTTTTCTTTTTCTTTTTTCTTTTTCCTTTCTCATTGTTATAGTTTAAATTCAATTTTCCATTGTTTCTTTCTTTAACAATTAGAACTTCATTTTTGCTAGTGTTTTTGCCCCTATTATTTGGTTTTCCCCCCAATTTTATCCCATAGGGGTTTTTGTTTTTTTGGTTTGGTTTGATTTATAGTATTTTTGTCTTTCCTATCTACTGTGTCTGAACAGGCCAGTAAAGAGCTGCTGAACTCAAGGGAACCACTCAATCCAGCACCCCCAGAGGTTGGAGGTTTTTAAGTACACTACTGTACACCTATATTGCTCCTGTCTCCCACTTTCTGAGCCTTTCTTCTGTTTGTCAACACTCCCTTTTACTCACCTTCTCTCCTTGCCTTTTTTTCTTTCTTTTTTACATCTTTTTTCCCCCTCTTGCTCTTCAGTCATCTCATCTTTCTGGTCCTGTACCAAAAGGACTCATCAAAACCTTAGGCCAGAGGCACAGTAACTGAAAAAGCTAGAGTAAGTGAAAGGAAAACTCGGGCAAGGAAATAGATAAAAGAAAACATTCATGAGGAAGAATTAGCAGAAAAATCCTGGCAACAAGAAAAAACAGTCCAAAGCAATCCCTGCAAGAGACTGTGAGATAGCTCTTCAGAGGATTCCACCTATAAAGAAATGTCAGAAATGACAGAAGGGGAATTTAAAGTACAGATAATGAAAGCAATGAAGGACATTACTGAGAAAGTAGAAAATAACAAAAAAAAAAAAAAAAGAAGAAGAAGAAGAAGAAGAAGGAAATTGCTGAGAAAGTGGAAAATAACCAAAAAGAAATCCAAAAACAGAATCAAATAAGAGATGAACAATTTGAAGAGTATAGCAAAGATATAGCAGAGCTGAAGGAATTGAAGCAATCAATTAGGGAACTTAAAGATGCAATAGAAAGTATTAACAATAGATTAGATCATTCAGAAGAAAGAATCTCAGAGGTAGAAAATAGTTCTTGAGGTAACTCAGATAGTTAAAGCAGCAGAAAAGAGGAGAGAGAAAGTGGAACATTCACTGACAGAATTATGGGACTTTATGAAGCATTCAAACGTGAGTTACAGGTATGCCAGAAGGAGAAGAAGAATGACCCAGAGGAATGGAAGCCATACTAGAGAATATTATAATGAAAATTTCCCAAATATCACCAAAGATTCTGACATACTCCTTTCAAAGGGATATCAGACCCCAGGTCACCTCAACTCTAATAGAGCTTCTCCAAGACACATTGTGATGAACCTGTCCAAAATCAAGACAAAAGAAAAAATTTTTCAAGCTGCCAGGAGTAAATGCCAGCTGATCTATAGTGGCAAATCCATCAGGGTGACTTCAGACTTTGCAAATGAAACTTTTCAAGCCAGAAGACATTGGTCATTGACTTTTAATCTACTTAAACAGAACAACTTCCAGCCCAGAATTCTATATCCCACTAAGCTAAGCTTTAAAATTGATGGAGAAATAAAATCTTTTACTGACATGCAAACATTCAGGAAATTTGCCACAAGACCAGCTCTATAGGAAATACTTCAACCTGTTCTACACATTGACCATCACAAGGGACCACAAGCAAAGTAAGCACCCAGAAATTAAAGGACAGAACCTAGCTTTCACAATGATGCAAAAGACAAAACTAAGCAATGGTCTTTCACAGAATAAGATGAATAGAATGCTACCACATTTATCAATTATGTTATTGGCTTGAACTCCGCAATGAATAGGCATAGGTAGGATGATTGGATTAAAAAATACAAGCCATCCTTTTGCTGTTTGTAGGAAACACACTTAGTCTCAAAAGACAAATTAAAGCTCAGAGTCAAGTGTTGGAAGACAATTTTTCAGGCAAATGCAATCCAGAAAAAAAGAGGGGCTACAATTTTATTTTCAGACACATGTGGATTTAAACAAACTAAAGTTAAAAAATACAAAGATGGTCACTTCATACTGGTCAAGGGAAAAATACAACAAGAAGACATTTCAATTCTAAATATTTATGCACCCAACTTAAATGTTCCCAGATTTTTTTTTTTTTTTTTTTTGCAGTTTCTGGCCTGGCCTGGGTTGAACCTGTCACCTTTGATATATGGGGCTGGTGCCCTATTACTTTGAGCCAAAGGCACCACCCTGCTCCCAGATTCTTGAAACAAACCTTACGTAGTCTGAGCAATATAATATTCTATAACACTATAATAACATGGGACTTTAACACTCCTCTCACAGAGCTGGACAGATCCTCTAAACAGAAATTAAACAAAGATATAAGGGACTTAAATGAGACCCTAGAACAACTGTGCTTGATAGACATATATTAAGCACTCCATCCTAAAGATAAAGAATATATATTCTTCTCATCACCTATGGAAAATTCTCCAAAATTGATCGTATTCTAGGACACAAAACAAACTTCAACAGAATTAAAAGAATCGAAATCTTATCTCACATTATCTCAGACCACAAGGCACTAAAGGTAGAATTTAACTCCAAAAAACATTCAACCCCACACAAAGGCATGGAAATCAAACAATCTTATGCTGAATAACAGATGGTTGCAGAAAGAAACAAAAAAGGAAATCAGTGATTTCCTTGAGCACAACCACAATGAAGACACAAGCTATCAAAACCTCTGGGATACAGCAAAAGCAGTCCTGAGAGGAAAATTTATTGCTTTAAAAGCCTACATTCAAAAAACAGAAAGAAAGCACATCAACAAACTCACAAGCCACCTTATAGAATAGGAAAACGAAGAACAATTTAAGCCTAAACCCAGCAGAAAAAAAGAAATGTCCAAAATTAAATCAGAGATTAAATAAATTGAAAACAAAAGCATTCAGAAAATTAATGAAATAAGGAGTTGGTTTATTGAAAAATAAATAAAATTGATAAACCTTTGTCCAGACTAATTAGAAGTAAAAAAGTAAAATCTCTAGTAACCTCAGTCAGAAATGGTAAAGGGGAAATAACCACTGATGTCACAGGGATACAAGAGATTATCTCTGAATATTTCCAGAAACTCTATGCCCAGAAATTTGACAATGTGAAGGAAATGGATCAATATTTGGGATCACACCCTCTCCCTAGACTGAGCCGGGAAGAAATAGATCTCCTGAACAGGCCATTTTAAAGCACTGAGATCAAAGAAACAATAAAAAAATCTCCCAACAAAAAATGCCCTGGTCTGGATGGCTTCTAGAATCAGAATTCTATCAAACTTTCAAGGAAGAGTTTATTAACATTCTGAAGAAATTATTCCAAAAAATTGAGGAGGAAGGAATCTTCCCCAACATGTTCTATGAAGCAACAAACATTATCCTGATACCTAAACCAGGAAAAGACCCAAATAAAAAGGAGAATCTCAGACCAATTTCACTAATGAATATAGATGGAAAAATTCTCAACAAAAGCCTCGCCAATTGATTACAGTTTATCATCAAAAAAGTCATATATCATGATCAAGTAGGTTTCATCCCATGGATGCAAGACTGGTTTAATATATGCAAGCCCATAAACATTATTCACGATATCAACAGAAGCAAAAACAAAGACTATATGATCCTCTCAATAGATGCAGAAAAAAGCATTTGATAAAACCAGCATCCTTTTCTAATCAGAACACTGAAAAGTATAGTGTAGTGGAGTTCTGCATAGATGGCACATTTCTTAAACTGATTGAAGCTATCTATGACAAACCCACAGCTAATATCTTAACTGAATGGAGTAAAACTGAAAGCTTTTGCACTCAGAACTGGAACCAGACAAGATTGTCCTCTGTCGCCATTACTATTCAACTTAATGCTGGAAATTCTAGCCAATACAATTAGGCAAGACAAGAAAATAAAGGGTATCTAAATGGGAGCAGAGGAGGTCAAACTCTCTCTTTTTGCTGACAATATGGTCTTATACTTGGAGAACCCCAAAGACTCAACCATAGGACTCCTGGAAGTCATCAAAAAATACAGTAATGTCTCAGGTATAAAATTAATATCCACAAGTCAGTAGCCTTTCTATATTCCAATAATAGCCAAGATGAGAAGCTAATTAAGGACACAATTCCCTTCACCATAGTTTCAAAGAAAATGAAATAACTAGGAATATACCTAACAAAAGAGGTGAAGGACCTCTATAAAAAAGATTATGAAACTCTAAGAAAAGAAATAACAGAGGACATTAACAAATGGAAGAACATACCATGCTCCTGGCTGGTAAGAACCAACATTGTTAAAATGTCTATACTTCCCAAAGCAATCTACCAATTCAATGCCATCCCAATTAAAATACCAACATTGTACTTTTAAGACTTGGATAAAAGGATTCTGCATTTTGTATGGTATCAGAGAAAACCCCATATAGCTAAGGCAGTTAAGCCAGGGGCATCAGCTTACCAGATTTTAGGCTGTACTATGTTGCATGAAGTTTCTTGTGAGTGATTGGTGACACAAGAATATAGACTTGCAATTGAAATTGTGTGAAATAAAGGGGGCTACAGCCTATGGATGGCAAATAGCAAACTTCTTTATTTCTTCCCAGCTTAAATAGCTGGTGCTACACGTATGCTACTAATCAATATTCATACCATTACCTCACTAACATTTTAAAAAACAGATTAACTTTTCAAGTGATATACATTCTTCTAAGTTATCTATCATACTCTAGATAGTAAACATGGAAAAGCACAATATCAACTCCCTAGCCCATTTCTTGATAGATATGGAACTGCTGTGGGGGAAAAGACTGATGGTTTGTCTGCTCTTTGCAGCCTCAGGCCATCTAGAGGCAGTAACTTAATCTTGCAAAACCACAACCCCGAGGTCCTTGAGACATACTGGTGATGTGCCTACACACCCCAGCCTCTTGGCCAACTTCTGAGCACAGGAATCTTACCTCCCTTGTGCTAGGTCAAAGGCTGTAGTGGAATTCTGCCTTAGTTCCTCCTCAATTGTGCCAGACAAAATCTGTACAGGTTTGCTCTCAGAAACGGCAGAGGCAAAGACATATAGGCTTTTCGCCTATAGTACTACAAGGCTATAGTGGTCAAGACAGCATGGTACTGGCACAAAAATAAAGACAGAGATACTTGGAATCGAACAGAAAACCATAAAATTAAAGTAACAATCTACAACCACCTAATTTTCGATAAACCAAACAAGAACATATACTGGGGAAAAGACTCCCTATTCAATAAATGGTGCTGGGAGAACTTTTATCCACATGTAGAAGACTGAAACTGGACCCACACTTTTCTCCACTCCCCAAAATTGATTCAAGATGGACAAAGGACTTAAATTTAAGGCATGAAACAATACAAATCCTCAAAGAAAGCATAGAAAAAACACTGGCAGATATAGGCCTGCGGAAAGATTTTATGAAGAAGACTGCCATGACAATTACAATAACAACCAAAATAAACAAATGAGTCTTAATTAAACTGAAAAGCTTCTGTACAGCTAAGGAGACAACAACCAAAGCAAATAGACAACCTACACAGTGGGGAAGGATATTTGCATATTTTGAATCAGACAAAAGCTTAATAACTATGATCTACAAAGAACTCAAATTAATCCACATGAAAAAAGCCAACAATCCCATAGATCAATGGGGAAGAGAGATGAACAGAAATTTTTCTCAAGAAGATAAATTAATGGCTAGCAAACATATGAAAAAATGCTCATCATCCTTAATTATTAGAGAAATGCAAATCAAAACCATCCTGAGATATTATCTAATCCCAGCGAGAATGGCCCACATCACAAAATCTCAAAACTGCAGATGCTAGGGATGTGGAGAGAAAGGAACACTTTTCCACTATTAGTGGGACTATAAAGTAATACAACCTTTTTGGAAGGAAGCATGGAGAAACCTCAGAGAACTCAAGCTCAACCTCCTGTTTGATCCTGCAATCCCATTACTGGGCATCTATCCAGAAGGAAAAAAAGTCTTTTATCATAGGAACACATGCACTAGACTGTTTACCACAGCTCAATTTACAATTGCCAAAATGCGGAAACAGCCTAAATGCACCTCAACCCAGGAATGGATTAACAAGCTGTGGTACATGTATATCGTGGAATTCTTTTCAGCCATTAGGAAAATGGAGACTTTACAGCCTTTGTATTAACCTGGATGGAAGTAGAACACATTTTTCTCAGTAAAGCATCACCAGAATGGAGAAGCATGAATCCTGTGTATTCAATTTTGATATAAGGACAATTAATGACATGGTGGGGAGTGGAGAAAGGGGAGAGCAGGGAGAGAGAGAAGGAGGGAGGGTAGTGGGTTCTCAGTGTGTGACACATCTTATACCTTCAATGAATCTACAACAATAAAAAAAAGTCAAATTTATAAAAACTATAAAAAGCTCTACATAACTAAATTCAACAACTTAGATTAAAAAATGAACCAGATCTTCAAAAACCATAATCTGCCCAAATACAACAAAATGAAAAAGACAACCTACATAGTACTATATATGTATTAAGAAATTTTATCTATGGTCAAAATCATTCCAAAAAAAAAATTTCTAGGGCCAAATGGTTTCACTGGTGACTCACACCTAACATTTTCCAAAGAAATTATAATGTTTGTACACATGTATTCCAGAAGATAGAAGAGAAAGAAGCACTACCTGACTTGTGTTGCTACCATACCTTCATATTAAACCTGAGAAAGATAGTATAGAGAAGATAAACTACACAGTAATATTCCTCATATAGATGTGATGAATATTTAAATAATATATTAGCAAATCAAATCTGGCAATAGCCATAAAAAGGAAAAAACTGAAAAATACACTTACTGCCTTTTACTCATAAGAGGGACCCTTTTCTTCTCTCTGGAAAAGTTACACTTAAAATTCTATGCTTTACCTATACTATAAATAAACTTTGTTTCTTTTCTGCTGCTGCTGCTGCTGCAGAAAAAAATACACACACACACACACACCAGGATTATGTAATGTTTGTTCTAAAATTGTGAGGTTGGTTCAATATTTGAAAATTGATAAATATAGTTCACCATCTCAATACCCTAAAGAAAAAAAATTATATAGTCTTTTAATTAATATAAAAAGAACCTTTCACAAGAATCCGACATCAAATCATGGTTTAAAAAGAAGCTCTCAGTGACCAGGAGCAGAAGGGACTTTCTCAATAACCTATCATTTTATAGAAATAGTGGTCATCTACCAAAAAACCCACAGGTAACAACATTTGTAAGAGTGAAAGATTGAATTTTTTCGTCATACAGTAAGGAATAAGGCAAGGACATACACATTCACCAATTATTCATGGTCATACTGGAAGTCTTAGATAGTTCAATAAAGCAAGAAAAAGAAATAAAAGGGCATAAATATTGGAAAAGAGGAAATAAAATTGTCCCTGTTTGCATATGACATGATTGTCCATGAAAGAAATCCCAAGGAATCTACACCAAGATACAGATGGGTGATAGCATACAAACAACATGAAAATCTACTATAGTTCAATAAACTATAAGTGTTCGATTGGAAAGCAACAAATTTTTAAAGAATTATCATTTGCCATAGCTCCAGAAAAAAATACTGATTAATTAAAAATGGCAATTTAAAAAAAATACCAATGACATTCTTTACAAAAATAAAATAATACTGGATTGTACATAAAACTACAAAAAGCAAATTGAAATACTGATTAATAAAAAATGAAAAAGCTAAAAATAAAAAGAGACATTCTTCATAAAAATAAAATAAAATAATTCTAAAATTTACATGGAGCAACAAAAGAAGTTGAATAACCAAATCCATCTTGAGGAAGAAGAACAAAGCTGTAGACATCACTTTACCTGACTTAAAATATACTCTAAAGCTAGAGAACTCAAAACAGCACTGTACTAGCATAAAAACAGATACATAGACCAATGGAACAGAATAGAGAGACCAGAAATAATCCCATACTTTTAAAATCAAGTGATTTGGGGGGTGGCACCTGTGGCTCAAGGAGTAAGGTGCCAGCTCCATATACCAGAGGTGGTGGGTTCAAACCCAGACCTAGCCAAAAAACTGCAAACAAAAAAAAAAAAAATGGAGAGTAAAATCAAGTGATTTTCAACAAACATGCCAAGAACACACAATAGGTAAAGGACAATCTTTTTAATAAATGAGGTTAAAATGAAAAAAACCTGGATATCCACATGCAATAAAAAGAAATTGGAGCCTTATTTCACACCATACACAAAAAAAATCAATTAAAAATGGACTTATCACTTAAATGTAAGACCCAAAACTATGAAACTTCCAGAAGAAAACATAGGGGGAAAGTTTTATGCCATTGGTCTCGGCAATGATATTTTGGATATGACCCCAGAAACACAGGCAACAGAAGCAAAAAGAGACAAATAAAAGTACATTGAACTAAAGAGTTTTTGTAGACCAAAGGAAACATCAACAGAATGAAGAGACAATCTCCAGAATGGGAGAAAATATTTACAAGTTATATATCTGATAAAGTGTTAGTATCCAAAATATATAAAGTACTCAAACAACTCAATAGCAAGAAAGTAAATAACTTGATTAAAAAATGGGCAAAAGATCTGAATAGTTATTTTCCTAAAGTAGAAATACAAATGGCTAACATGTATAGATGAAATGCTTACTGCCACCAATCACAGGAAAATACAAATTAAAACCACAATCAGATATCACCTCACACCTGTTAGAATGGCTATGATAAAAAAGACAAAAGATAAGCAGTGTTGGCAAAGATGTGCAGCAGGGGAACTCTTGTATACCATTAGTGGGGATGTAAATTAGTTATGTAAAACAGTATGGAGGCTCTTCAAAGTTAAAAATAGAGCTACCGGCTCAGCGCCTGTGGCTCAATCGGCTAAGGCGCCAGCCACATACACCCAAGGTGGCGGGTTCGAATCCCCAGCCCGGGCCGCCAAACAACAATGATGGCTGCAACCAAAAAATGGCCGGGCGTTGTGGCGGGCGCCTGTGGTCCCAGCTACTTGGGAGGCAGAGGCAGGAGACTCGCTTGAGCCCAGGA
>CAUYQV010127523.1:0-30630 GCA_963574575.1 Galagoides demidoff
TCCCAGCTACTTGGGAGGCTGAGGCAGGAGACTCGCTTGAGCCCAGGAGTTGGAGGTTGCTATGAGCTGTGATGCCATGGCACTCTACCCAGGGGGATAGCTTGAGGCTCTGTCTCAAAAAAAAAAAAAAAACAAAAAAAACAAATTGTTATACTCTCTGAGTTTTATCATATTTCAATCATTTTTAAATTCCACTATTAATCAGTATAGGAGGGGCTTTGTGCATTAGCAAATAAACCCAACATCTCAGTGACTTAATACAACAATGATTTACTTCTAGCTTCTAGTGTATATTCAGCACATACAAAACAGGACCAGTAGAGGGGGCTCGGTATAATCTCCTCCACACAGTCCCTCAGGGATCCAGGATCTGGGAAGAATTCTCAGTCACTGAGACAGGGGAAGAAAAGAGACTGGAGAATTGAAGTACTCCTTATGCTGTGTTTCATTGGCCAGATCTGGTCACACAGTCTGGGTTGCTGCTTCCATGAGCTGGGAAGGAGAGGAGAACAAGATATTGGTGAGCATTAGTGTTGTCCACCCTAGTTCTTAATATTTAACCAACTAGTACACCTGATTCAAAGTATCTGCTGCAGCTGGGTGGGTTAGACTTGTAGAGATCCAGTTTTATTCTTTCTACTCTTTCCCTTTTCTTTTTTTTTTTTTTTTTTTTTTGCAGTTTTTGGCCGGGGCTGGGTTTAAACCCACCACCTCTGGCATATGGGGCTGGCGCCCTGCTCCTTTGAGCCTCAGGCACTGCCCAACTCTCTCCCCTTTTCTTCAGCAAGGGACTTATTTTTGCCTGAATGATCTCCCTATTTGTGTAGCTTATAGACTTGAAAGCAGAGCATTTACAGATCTGTTGTGGACTTTGCTATATGCTTTATGCTTTGATTTTATGCCCATATTCATGTGGTGATAAGATTGTTACTTCTTGAACCAATTTTATGACTACACATATGTGCTTAAATAGGAATTGGAGGGTTAATTTGATCTGATGACAGCATCTTTACTTGATATTACAATGGAGTTTATAACACCAGTTGGGCTGATTTAACAAAATTTATAATGTATTCAGCAGTTGATGGCTTAAACCTAATTGAACACAAATTTATAATGCCATCCAGGGTTGTAATTAAAACATGATAAAATTAGCCCATCAAATACTGTATACACACACTCTCTCTTGCAAAGCCATCAGTGGTCTTTGTCATATACATATATGGTCAATTACATTTTCAAAGTTGGATAATCAGAAGAAACCAACAAATGAGTTAAGATGAAAGGAAACCAACTGAGGACTTACGTCCGCTCTGCATTAACAAGGAAATACTTTGAAAATTGTTTTCCAACAATGAGAGAAGTTAATTTTCCAATGTAGTGATTTTTGGATGTGGTTAGTCCTCCATATTATTTGAATGACCACAGAATTATAGGAACCTAGAAGTGGCTCAGATGCGATAAAATGGAATTGTCCATACGGTTATTCTCAGGAGTCAAAGCCATGTAGGAAAGAGAACACAGGGCTTCCCTTCCCCCCTAAGCTAGTTCCTTAATGATGACACTAAAAAGGCAGATTTGCTGCAGGGATAGATCATTGTGTGGGCTTCATTAATTCTAATTGCTCCTTGCAATGTGATGACTTATTCTATATGAGGGCATTTTCAGGTCTAAAATTACATTGTGGATCTAAAAACACTCCTGCCATAAATATTTTAAAAGAAGAATTAAAGAAGTGCAGGGGAACAATGCAGAAGGTGAAGAACCACTGTTCTTCCCACTGGGGGGGGTTCATGTTGCATTTTTATTAGCTTTCTGCTATGGTAGAGTGGAGGGCTCTTTTTCTTTTCAACTCAGAAAAGGCAGATGAAAGGAATGAGCTAATAAGGAGATGTCTTGGTTGTTCCCCCTTTGGGGGGACATGAACACTGATTTGTTCCAAGAGTGGGCTCTTCCCCTTGAGCTGGCCCTACTCTCTCCCCAGTGGTGGTGTTGAGTTCTACTCGGAATTAGCCAAACTCAAATTAAGACTTCAACTGCAAGTTCAAGGGGTTCTCAAAGCCACCCTCAGGTTTGATAATTCACTGGAATGATTCACAGGATTCAGAAAAGTGCTCTACCCTTGATTACAGTTTTATTATATTTGCAAAAGGATGAAAATTAGAACGAGCCAAATGAAGAGAACAAGAGGGCAAAATATGGCAGGGGTTCAAATGCAAAGCTTCCATCATCCTTTCCCAATGGGATCCTGGACAGCATTATTTCCTTCCAGCTGTGATATGTGACAATACTTAAAGAGAACTGCCAACCAGGGAAGCTCACCCAATCTTCAGTGTCCAGAATTTTATTGGAGTTTTGTTATATAGGCATGATTGATTGAACCGTTAGCCACATGGCTGAACTCAATCTCCAACCTCTCCTCTTCCCCTTCTCCATAGGTCAAACTGATATCACTGGCTCAAAGCCCCAGCCACTAATCCCATGACTGGCCCCTCCACCAGGAGTCATCTCATTAGCATAACTATCAAGTGTGCTTTGAGGGACACACGGTGAATAGCTCCCAAATTCCAAGTGTTTGGAGGTGACTCCTAGGAGCCAAGACATATGTCAGTCCTCTCTTCAGAGGGGTCCAAATTCCTTCCTACACAGGGCAACATTCACACAGAAGCCCAGCTGGGTTAGAGTTACAACCTATAATTGGGGGACAGGAGGTGGTGGGAAATTGTTTCTCAGCTGCCCAACATTCATTCCATCATCTATTGATAACAAGGCTCTTATTTTCCTCTGGAGAATCACCCTCTCCATGTCTCTGAATCCATGTGGTGGGCTGTATCCACCCTCAACTCTTGGGATAGGCTAAAAACCAACCAATCAGAGCATCTCAGTCTCCGGCCCAGTGATTGATTCAAAAATGGCCACATGACTCCATTTTTACAAAGAAGTCAGTCCCAGAGGGGTTTGTTTTGTTTGTTTTGTTTTTTAAGCTCATACGGGGATAGGTCTTTCAGGGTTTCTGGGTTTTTTGGAAGACAAGCCCAGCTAAGAGCTGGACAGAGACCTGAGCCTGGCAATGTTCTCTGAGCCCTTAGACCTAGCCATGCCTGAAGCCCTTTCCATCCCTGTTAAATGAGCTCTTGAATTCCCATCTTTTGTGTGTTCCAAAGTCAGTTGGATCTGGAATTTCCTTGGTATTCCTTGACTTACCTTGTGTCACTCTAAACTCTGCCTCTGACATCACATGGCATTCCTTCTGTGTGTTTCTCTGTGCCTTCAGTGGGTCTTCTTATGAGGATACCAGCCACTGGATTTGGCACCCAACCTACTTCAGTGTGAATTAATCATAACTTGATCACATTAATTTCAAATATAATTACTATCATAGGTACCAGGGCTAGAATAGGAACATCTCTTTGGGGGACACAATTCAACCCATAAAAAAAAGGAAGATTCCTGGGGTTTCCATCTTGCCTATGTCTAGCCCTGGCCCCTCCACTGACCCCAGCCCTACAAAGTCCCTCCCAAGAAGAGATGTGATGTCATCACTTGGCCCTATCCATAACCAGTGCTCACACTCACTAAGAGGCATACAGAGTCAGCTCTGTGCCTGGGAACACAGAAGAACCCCTAACTCTGCCTTCAAGGGTTCCTGGGCATACCCACTCCCTGGGTGATAAGGGAAATTAGGCCTGCCTCACATCTGTAGTGGGGCTTTTCAGTGGGTCACTGTGGAGCCAGGCAGGGGGAAGGGAGTCAATTTCCAGGCAAGAAGGCCACTTAAGCAACAGTGGGCATCACCTAGTGTGTGGTAGTCACTTCTATGGTTGGCAAAGGCAGAAATTCCACCATCTCACTGCCAGGGCCAAATTTCTACCCTGAGCGCTAACTGCTCCAACTGGGGATATCCTTTAAAGGAAGACAATAGCCACAGAGATCCAGGTGTCCCCAGCATCCCTCCATCATGGTCAGGCAATGAGCTAGTCCTCAGGCCAGTAGGGCCACAGAGTGGGCCTTGGCTGGCTGGAAACAGCTAGGGCCAATTGAGTTTGATTAGACCGATGCTGAACTCCAGGTCTGGCCAGCCTCACCCTCCTGCACAGGCTCTGTCCTGCTCACTCCCCGGGACACTGAGCTGTACCCCACATTGGGCCTTCACCAGAGCAACTTCTCTACCAGGAATGTCCTGTCCACTAAGCCCAGCTTTTCTGCTTGTAGGACTCACCATGAACATGAGTAGGTAGATTTTGTGAGGCTGTGGGCTGTCAGTGTACACCTGCCTACAGGGAAGAAACCCATATCACTGACCATCACCACAGGACATGGAACAGCAGCCTCACACTAAAGGTCCTCTAAGATATTGTCCCCCACTAAGCCCCTATAGTCCAGAGGAGCTGGGGACATATTGGGAGGGTCATGGCAACCCCTCTGCCCTCCTTCTCATGGGTGGCCTGACTGTGACTCCAGCCTCAGTACCTTCCCTAGAGGCCCTGAGCACACCCAGCATCTCCTGTCTCAGGGCCTTTGCCCGAAACGCTTCCCAGACAGCTTCAGGCCCCTTCTCTCCTTTCCTGTCTATACTCAAAGTCCCAGTATTGATTTTCTGTGCTACCATAACACTGGGGGGCTTCACCACAGAAATAGTTTGTCTGACCATCCAGAGGCTGGAAACTCAAGATGAAAGCATCAGTGGGGTGAGTTTCTCTGAAGGCTCTCCTTCAGAGAGAGTTGTCTTGTGGACAACTGTCTTCTCTGAGTCCTCACATCTTCCTACTCTATGCGTGTCTGTGTCCTAATCTCTTTGTAGAAGGACTTAGTCCAGTTGGATTAAGGCCTACCCTAACAATCCCATTTTAACTTATTGCCTCTTTAAGGATCCTATCTCCAAATGCAGTCTCATTCTGAAGTTATCGGGGATTAACCCTTTGGACCCGAGAACCTGAAAACCAGTTTAACCATCTTTTCCTATATTCCTGTACTTTCTATATCCAAGAGCCAGGGAAACTGGTACTGGCTAACTTATTTATTAGTTGCTGACATTGAGTATTGTTAAAAAGAGATATTCTTAGATTAAGGGTAAATGATGATGAGTAAGCAAAATATCGTGAAAATTCCTGGGGAATTCAGGGTAAAGGTTGAATTGGTATGGGTCAGCAGGGTGTATAGAGTTAAGACTTGAACATCTGAATTTGGGAGGACACAATTCAGCCCGTAACAGTCCCTTCCCCAGTCTTCCCTGTACTGCTGACACCCTGATGTAGCATTTAGCACAGAATGTCTGACCATCCCCTACATCCCTCATTCTCTAACTCCCATCGCCCACAAGCACAGAGGTCCCACAGGAGGAGTGGCAGGTTTTGCCCACTGCTGTCTGCAGCAGCTGGGGCAGAGCCCAGTGTACTAGACAGAGGCTGAACACATAACTAAGAGACAACTCCAGGTGGGTCCAGCCCTAGGAGCTACCCTCTACTGGGTAGAAGACAGCTCCCAGTGTGCAAAACACCAAGGCAGGGGAACCTGGACACAGCAGCATGAGACAATGGTCAGGGATTCTGCAGAGGTGCAGAGGGAGTGCACCAGTTCAAGGGACAAGTGGGGACAAAGGTCCTAAGGTAGAGCCAGTGGAGGGTTCCATAGTCAGTGGCAGCAGTGTGGGTGCTGGGGGTGGCTGGCTGCTAGGTAGACCGTTCTGCTCCACTCAGGCCTTTGGGACATCCCTGTAGGCCCAGGAAAGGGGCCGCACACCAGGGCACCTTCCCCATCTCTTACAGACAGCTCAGCCTCTCATTCTTGTGGTTTGGGAGGAAGAGAGGCATCTCAGGGGACGGAATTTGATGGAGTGGAACAAAATAGCCCATCAGCTCTGTGGAACCTACCTAGAACCTGGCAAGTGCTGCCAGCTCGCTGCCCTCCATTCGCAGACCCACCCAGGCTGGGGCATCCCAAGGAGACGGGGCTCCCCACACTCCCACCTGCACACGCCACCCAAAGGAGCTGAGCTTCCCAACCCACTTCTTAATTAGTTTTCTCCCCCTATCCCTGGTGGTGCTGTAACAACAGCACAGGAGACCCCTTCTGGGGTGGATGTCACACAGCTCTGCAGCACGTCCCAGCAGGAAAACTGTGCTGCACACCTTAATTAAGCAAGTTAATTAATTGCCAACTCAAGAGCCCGAGCAGACCTTCTGCAGGGAAAACCTCCTGGGTTTGCCCTAGACTCCCATAGCCCTTGGGCATCCCTGACTCCCACAGAGGAACCCAGACGGGGGCTTTCAGAACAACCCAAAATCCCTCATTCATCATTTCACAGACTCATGGCCAGAAGGAGCTCTAGCCTGGGTAGGGATGTTCACAAAACCCGAGGGATAAGGGAGGGAGCAAGTGTGTCCTGAAAATGTTTCTAGCAACAAACACACTCCATTTGCCTGTGAGAACAGCTTTTGTCATTTGCTTTGCACCTACTGTATACAGGCTGGTGGCTGCAGGGATCCCTGGGGTGTCCACATGGCAGCACAGGTACTAGCTGACTTAGCTCTGGCCCCAGATTCTATTCCTTATAATTCCCTGCCCCTCGTGTGTTCAATCCTGGCTCACTTGCCCAGACCTGAGAAGGTCCTTCTGTAATAAGGACTTGCACAGTCACCATCCACACCACCATTCCACACTCCAGAATTCACAAATGCTTTCATATCCTAGCTTATTGGAATCCTTTTGGAGAGATGATGTATCCACTTTACAGATGAGCAAACTGAAGTATAGAAGAGGTAAATGAATTAGAAGTTTTCTGGTAGCAAAGGACAGAAATGCCTTAGACCAAATTAGATTATGGAGGTACAAGGGTGGCAATCCTTTAGCTCACATTACTCAAGATTTAAGTTTAGGGTAGGATCGGCTTCAGGTATGGCTGGATGCAGGTGCTAAAATAGACCATCAGTAATCTATCCATCCTCAGTTTTTGACTCTAAGCCCTTTGGGGCTAACTATATTCTCAGACAGGCTTCATCCTCATGATCCATATGGACCAGTGGCTACTCCAATTTTCCATCCTGCCCATGTATCCACACACTGGGCAGGTCAGGGTGAGGCAAGGATTAGGGCCTATTGCCCTGCCCCAGCCATCTTGCTTGAGGATACGGAGGCCACCCAGTGGTATGAGAACCAATATCATACACTTTTGCCATCATCTATGTTCCCTCCCAGGTCGGAAACACTTCCAAAACTGGGCTGTTTTCAGACAAGCTTCCATAGCCCCAGCAGAGGGCCAAACTAAACAAATGGCCAAGTGGCTGACAAGGACACCAGCTGGGGCCAGCCTTCTGCAGACGCTTATGCTCACAGGCATGCAGACATCTGTGGCTCTTCAGGGGCCATGTGCACAAGAGGACCTTCTGGCTCACAGAGGGTACTCAAGAGGCACCTCCATCCACAACAGCTCCCCAAACCCACCCATCAGGAACCTTGGGGTGCACACAACACAGAGCTCCATCTGGCAATGACAGTAAACTAGCAGCCTCAATATGGGACATGGGAGCCATTAGTAGGTGCCAAGAGCTATCTATACTCAAAGGAGTGGAACAGTCCTGCCTATAGTACAGGATGAGTGCAACTTTTGAGCTGGGCCCAGCATCAGAGTCCTCCCAGGGGCTGCAAGACATGGGGACAACTTCTGGAACTCAGTTGCACTTGTCTGTCCACCTACTTCCACCCACAACTGGAGAAACTTGAGTACTCTGAGCTGGGCATGCAGTGGCAGCCCCATAAATGTTTATGGAAGCAGAAGTGCTCCTTCTCTACCTTGGGCCCTGCTATGGACTGCTTGTGTGTGTCCCCCCAGATTCATATATTCAAATCCTAACCCCCAAGGCAATGGTATTAGGATGTGAGGACTTGGGTGGGTGAACAGGTCCCAAGGGAAAAGCACTTATGAATCAAGTTAGTGTCCTTATAAACAAAACCCCAGGGAAAGCCTCACCCCCTCTGCCATGTGAGGACACAGTGAGCAGACAGCCATCTATGAACCAGAGAGTGGGCCCTCACCAGACACCAAATCTGCTGGACTTCTCAGCCTCCAGAACTAAACCAGAAATACATTTCTGTTGCTTATAAACCACTCAGTTTATAGTATTTTGTTATAGCAACCTAAACAGAGTAAGACAGGGCCCACCTGTGACACCCACCATTCCCTCTTATAGCTTTCTGAGAAGTCCTCCTCATTATTGAGGCCAGTGGCTACAACACAGGGAGACCCAGCTACTATCGCTGAGGAAGCAGAAATATGCTTGGGCCAGTCCCCTATTAATTTCACTTTTCTCATCAATAATACAAGAATATTAGTAGCCCTCTATCTATTGCAAGTGAAATAAACCCAACTTCAAACATACTTAAGCAAATAGTGCAAGTGTATAGGTCCAAGTTACTAAAACATTCCAAATGAGGAGTTCAGGCACAGTTGAATTAAGTGGCACCAAGGCTCATTCTCCTGGCTACACTATCCTCTGGATTGGTTCATTCACATGGGCTTATTCTGTGCCTCATGTTTGAAGTTGCATTGCCCCCCCCAGCAGACCCTGAGACAAATATTTTGGTGAAAATTATTTATTTGGGAGATTTGGCAATTGAGAAGACAAAGGAAGCCAACACAGCCATACCTCACCAAGCAAGTTAACGTGATGAGCAACTGGAACATGATGCCCCTGCAAAACTGAGGACTGTTTAACACACCTAAGGAGGGAGGAAGCTGGAGTATTTATCCACCAACACCCATGTGTCTGGTTGAAAGCTGCCTCTGAAGCTATGGACTCCTTAATCCTGCTGTGCTCACGGGTGCAGCCAGGGAAAGGTACTTGCAGCTACCTCCAGTAGGAAACTTCACTGGGTTCACTCTGATTGGATTAATTGAATCACTGTAGCTAGGGAAGGCAGTAATTGGCTAACGCTGGGTCAAATGTCCCAACTTCCAAGAACTATGCTAAAAGATAGTGCTTTTAGCACATGCTCACCACACATGCTCACCCCCTTCCCCAGGATCTAATTAGCTGGATCCACAGCATGTGCTCATCTTGGCTCTGGGGGGTACAACCAACCCTCCAACTATATGGCCAGAGATTGGAAGGAGGATGACCTATCAAAGAAAACTGGGGTATTATTACCAGCAAAAGGGAACCAGAAGCTGGGTATGCCAAAACTACAAATGTCACTCCCATGATCCCATTGGGTTATTTGGGAATTAACTGCAGTGAGATGGGGAGTGTAAGGAACAATGCTTGGCACTTGACAGGCACCTGGGGAACACACCTGTGGAATCCCATCTCCCCCCTTCCCCTTGACAGCAAGTGGATATGGCAGGGCAGATTTCCCCTTTTACACCCTAAACTTCCACCTTCTTTCCCCCTTTTCCAAGCTTTCCTTTTTCTTGACCAGATTTTTGCATTTTACTGAAATCTTTAACACTTTGTTTTTTTAGGCAGAATAGAAATTTTTTTAAAAAATAGCTTCTAGTTGGATGCTGTCTTTTGAGGAGCTCCCTCTGCCTGCAGCCCTTGCCAACCTTCTCATTAGCGTGTGCCAGTGTGGCAGCTTCGGGGACAGGTGAAGATGCCATCAAAACAGGGAGGGAACAGCCCCAACAACGAAAAGCCTTTGTGATCAGGGAGGCATCTGCCATCCAAGGCCCTATTAGCGCAAAACCACCAAGGCTGAGTGAGCAGAGCCCTCCAGTTTGGCCCTTGTCAAGGGGAACTGTGAAGGTAACTGACTAAATTCTACAGCATTATGGTTCAAACACTCGAATTTGAAGAGGGGGCAGGAAAGTGCCTCTCCCTAGCAGGCAAACATCTGGAGGAGGAATTGGTGGCTTCTAGGAGGGACCTCCATCCATTCACCCCACCATACCCTTGGACAGGAGGCAGAGACTTAAGGGGGATGTATGTTGGGTGAGTTGGTTGCTGGTTTAACAAGCAGCAAGGCTATCCTCAGAATGGATCATTTTGCCCAATGTAGGCCATGCCTACATTGCTGCACCGGAGCAAGGCTAGGCCCTTTGCACATTTCATCTCACCACCCTGTCAGGTGGTGCTGGAGCTCTGCTTCATGCAGAGAAGGGCACATAGAGGCTCAAGAGGTTAAGAAACTAGCTCCCAGCTACCTGCTTGCAGAAGCTGGACACAGAAACAAATTGTAGGTTCTCTTAAGTCTAGCCAAGGCCTCATCATATTATTTTTTAGCCAGCACATATTTGTTGAGCACCTACTATGTGCCAGCCACTGTTCTCAGCACTGGTAATATACAGGGAACAAAGAAGCAAAACATTTTGGCTTCCTGGAATGTATATTCTAGTTGTGGAGACAGCTAATGTTAAACATACTATTTGACCAAGTATGTGGTGTATTAGAAGATTGTAAGTGCTATCAAAACTGGACTAGGTTCCAGGTGCAGTGGCTCATACCTGTAATCCCAGTACTCTGGGAGGCCAAGAGCTCAGGAGTTTGAGACCAGCCTGAACAACAGCAAGACCCCATCTCTATCAAAAATAGAAAAATTAGCCAGATATAATGACATACTCCTGTAGTCCTGATTACTCAGGAACCTGAGGCAGGCTGATCATTTGAGCCCAGGAGTTTGAAGTTGCTGTGAGCTATGACTGTCCCATACTCTGTGTCCTGGGTTACAGAACAGGATTGTGTCTCCAAAAAAAAAAAACTAGAGTAAGAGTGAGAGCTTGGGGGTTGAATCTTAAGTGGGGTGGTCAGAGCAGACCTCCTTGCAGATGAGTTAAGAGCAGACTTGAAGGAAGTGAGGGGATGAATAATGTGAATGTCAGAAGACAATCCTCCAGGAGAGAGAACAGCAGTGCAAAGGCCCTGGGGTTGAACATGCATCCATGTGTTTAAATATCAAGGAGAATGGCAGCAAGAGAAGTAAGTGGCTTGAGCAAAGAGGAGAGAGGCCAGAAGTGGGAGCTGCCAGCCTTGGAGAGGACACTGCTCTGTGACATGAGCCTTTGAACAGGAAAGGAGGAACATGACCTACCAGGTGTTTTTCCCTGGGCTGCCCTACTGAGATTAGATTGTGGGGATGAAGTGGACACAGGCAACTCTAATGCAGCAATTGCAGAGACAGAAAGTGACAGCTTAGATGAGCAAAGGAGGTTGGATTCTGGATATGTGTTGAAGGTGGAGCCAATGGGACTTGAAGATGATTAGCTGCAGAGGGAATCCAGTGGATTCCATGTGGGTTATACATGGAGGGGTCCAATGGATGCTGTGTGAATTATATATGGAGGGATCCAGTGGATTCTGTGTAGGTTAGATAGAGAAGGATCTATTAGATTCCATGTGGTTTAGAAGGAAGGTGGGAATCAAAGAAGCCACCCAGAATCCAGCCCAAGCAACTAAAGGAGTGGGGTTGCTATTATCTAGCTGGAAATGTCATTTAGGGGAATTTGGGCTGTGGGGAGGAGCTACAAGAATTCATTTGAGGGATTGTAAGTTTCAGATGCCTAACTACAGAGACATCCAGTGATACCCAAAAGGCCATTGTTTGTATGAATCTGCAGCTTCTGGGGAATCTAGCCTAGAGACATAGAGTGAGGGATCACTGATGGTTTTAAAGCCACCTGGTGGCTGCATTGTGAGAGGGAATGAACTTAGAGCAAGAGGTCCAAGATCCGAACCCAGGGACCCAATGACAGGATGTGCTGGGAGTGAGGGGAGTCACAGAGAAACTAGCCAGCAAGGGGGAAGGACGAAGCAGATTGGGGGCCAGGAAACCTGGGAAGAAAGTCTTCTTAGGAGGACAGAGTGAGCAACTGAACCTGATGTGGCTCTCACATTGGGTGGGATGAAGGCTTCGCATCAACCTTGGCAGCCCTGGGGCCTTAGGAAGGTGGTTTCCTCACAGGCAACACCCACCTGGAATGGGGTCAGCAAAGAGGGAAGAGATATGGGCCCATCAAAGAGTTCTGGCGCAAAGCAGAGCAGAAAAACGGCCATGGCTAGAGAAGGAGCAGGGTCAAGAGCGAAGCTCAGAGACAACAGGGACAGTAGCGCCTCTCCCCTGGGCATCTGCCCAGAGTGGAGTAAAAGGAAACTCGTGTGTGCCTGATGCAAAGTCGTGCCTTCGCATCTCACATCCCCGGGGGCTTTTACCAAATTCAGAAGGAATCCAGGCGGCCCACAAGCTACCAACGGCCACCCCCAGACAGATGTCACTGCTTTTCCGCCCATGACTCCTTAAGGTTGATACAGGGCCTGGCAACTTGTTCCTGCCCCCTCCTCCCCCTCCCTGGCTGAATAATTTAGGTGCTATTCTAAGGCAAAACCAAATAAAGCAATTTAGAGTGACTAATTTCTTGTGAAATTTATGTTCCCCAAATGCCTTGATGGTGACAGGGCTGGGAGCCATTTACGCCCCTTATTTCAGCTGCATTGCTTCTGGAAGGAGCTTCCAGCCTGAGTGAAGTGGCCTGGTTCTCAGTCGCCTGCCCAGAATGCAGACCCGGAAGCAGAGTGATCACATGTGAGCCTCCTCCTGGATTTGCTCCCTGCCCAGGGGTCTGTAGCATACTGGCCATTCATAAGGCTGCCCTTAGGGCTTCACAGTTGGAAAGGATGCAGGGAGAGTGCTGGGCCAGGGCCATTGGGGGTCCCGCCCAGAGAAGGTATGACATGAGCAGGTCCCTGAGAACTAGGGACTTTGGAAAGATAACAAGAAGCTACAGGTATGTCAGGGTGCCCTGCTGGAGGGACTAGAGTAACAAAACACACAGAGGTGTGTCTCCGCAGAATGTGAGAGGGGAGGGTGCAGCTAGGGAGGGGAGGGCAGGATGCCTCTCCCTCACACCCCGTCTGCCAGCTCAAACCTGCTCCAGCCCCCAGGGAGAGCCCTTACCCCTTCTAGTCTCCCAGCCCCTCATCTTTTCCCAGTCCCAGCCTGTCCCACTGGACTGGGAGCACCTGTGTCCAGACTGGTCTTCCCCTAGACGGGACACTCCTTCCCACATGCGTGTCAGGAAGTACTGCTCAGCAGATAGCAGCCAGTGCAAAGTACATGTGGGGAACAGCAAGCCCTGCATGTTCAGACAGCAAGGAGACCAAAAGCGGGAGAAATGGCAGGTCCTAGGTGAGAGCCATGTCATGCTCAGCTCAGAGCCGGGCATGTGGCAGTAGCCTTAATGATGGCAGGTGGGGAAAGAGACATACACTGTGGTGGACAATGACCTCCCAGGTTTGACTGTGACCATATCATATCGTGGACTTGAAGGGCACCTGCAGCTCTGTGCTGTGACCCCAGGGATGGCTGTTGGTCATGTCTTCATCTCATTGGGTCCTCTGTGAGATGTGTGGGGCTGCCTTGCTCCTCCCAAGAGGAACCATGACCCTGGGCCAATTAGGAAGGGAGCCCTTGATTCCTTGAGGACTCTCTCAGTAAACAAAAATATATTGAGTGGGGTGGTACCTGTGGCTCAAAGGAGTAGGGTGCTGGCCCCATATGTCCATATGCTGGAGGTGGTGGGTTCAAACCCAGACCCAGCCAAAAATATATATATATATATATATAAAATATATAGGTGAAAATCGAGTACTTTTTTCAACAGAGGACTTCTCCAACCTTAAGACTTCCAATTCTTGGGATTGGGATTCAGGAGCTGATATCATACAATGTGGGTTGGTAGAATCTGCTAGAAGCCAGATAAATCTTGAGTGGCTACTGAGTGCTAGGCACCACACACACACACAGGCCTCCTCATTCATTCTCACAACAGCCTCTAGGTAGGCAATTCACCTCTAGCTCACAGACGGTGTAAGGATCTTACAGGATCAGAGAGGCTAGGTGACTAGTAGAAGGTCACACAGTATGTAAGTGGTTTGAAATTCAACCAAGATTTATCTGGCTCCTAGCAGATTCTACCAATCCACATTGTATGATATCAGCTCCTGAATCCCAAATCCCAAGAATTGGAAGTCTTAAGGTGGAAGAAGTCCTCCATTGAAAAAAGTACTTGATTTTAACCTTGAAGGGATGATCCCAGTTCCCAGAGTTCAAAGGGGCCTCCATTACTTTTCCTCCTGTCAGATTTCCCAGGATGAATCAAAGTACTAAATTTATTGTTTTTAAAGCAACTTTTCAAGCATCCCAATAAAGGCCTCTGATTTATTGCTAATGCGTTATTTTAAACACATTGCAAATGATAAAAATCAGTTCTGCAAATGCACCTCAAGAGAAACCGTATTAAAGGAAGAAAAGAGCAATGAGATTAGATATTGCATTAAAAGATAGAGTGATGGATTAAGACCCAAGGCGTAAATTTAGTGTGACTTACCGGAAAAAGTTGGGGGGCAGTAAATCCAAAGTGACAAACTATGTACAGTGTACCAATATTTGTCACTTTTATTACACTTTGTTCAGAAGTTGCAGATGGGTCATTATTTAAAAAGAAAAAACAATGCTCAATAAAGCTTAGAAATGAAAGCTTCTTCTGCTACACATACTGGCTAAAACACTAAATTCAAGCCACTGTGTCCGATCACAGAGCACTACATAATGGAGATTTCTTCCTGTTATGTCCATAAAACATCCCCAACCCAGAGAATGTGAGAAGAGCTCCCGGAAGATCCCAGAGCAGGTGGAGATAGTGCAACATCTCTGAGATGTCAGAGCCTCACTCCCGCCCACTCAGCACCCTGACAGCAGCAACGACTAGAGTGCCTGACATTTCTCCCCATCACTCATTTGAGGGCTTCTTCAGGCAAAGGTGGCTGGGCATACTGGTTCTTCTTTGGCTGGGGAGGTCAGAGCTCTTTATCCTGATCAGAGCCCCTGGGGTGGATTGGATTATCATTCCCAATTCCTCCTCTCTGCTCTGTGACTTATAGCACTTTTTGCTATGGGTGAGGTACACATCTCAGTCCCATTGACATTAGCTTGGGTCATGTGACTTGCTTCAGCAGATACAATACAAACAGAGGTCTGGTGGTCCCAGAACATTGCAGACACCTGAGCAGAGCTGAGCCCAGACATGCCCCAGCTGGCCAGCAGACCCACACACAAGAATAATAAATACTTGCTCTAAGTCACGGAGATATTTTAGGTACACAGCGCCATTGCAGCCATACCTGACTGAAACAGACCTTCATCTGGCCCTAAAGGGCTGAGTAAATCCACATGCTCCCCTCAATGCTCTGTGAGGGACGAGGCACTGCTCCATGGTCTTCCTTGGTCAAAGCTGACCCATTCATCAATCAGAGAGGGTGTGACCAGTCTTTGTAGCACAAGGTGGCTCTCTAGATTCTTCTTGTAGACTCCTGCTCAGGGCCTCCCTGTTCCCTCACCCCTTTCCCAGGAGGCTTCTTTCCCCTCCTCCTCATTTGTAGAAAGCTCGTTATCTCAACAGGGTCTACTCTGACTGTCATACTTTAAATAATATGTTTATCAAGGTATAATTTACTTGCAATTAGATTGGATTTTCAGTGTGTCATTCAATGGGTTTTGACAACTGTATCCAGGTAATCACAACCCAAACTGAAATACAGGGCATTGACCATCCTTCTTTAAACTGGAAACTGCTCCTTCCCATCTCTGTTATTCTGCCTTACTTTTTTCCCCCCAAACACTAATTCTGATTTACTTACTGTTTTCTACTTTTATTTACTTACTTATTTATCAAAGCTTTGCCCAATTATGATATTATTGTTTGTAGTCTCTTTACCTCCAGTATAATACAAGCTCCACACAGGCAGGAATGGTGTCTCTCTTGTTCACAGAAGTAGCCCCACAGCCTAGAACAGGGCCTGGCACATTGAAGGTGTTCAGTAAGCAGACCTGGAATGAACAAATGAATACCCATTTATAGATGAGGATCAATGAGACACAGAAAGTGTACGTTTTGGCCCAAGGAAATTATCATGAGTTGGTGAAGAAGTGAGGATTTGAACCCAGGTTGTTGGGTTCCAGAGTACCATGCCTCAGTTACATTGCCTCTCAGGAGTGAGAGTCTCACCAAGTCATCCCCGCTGCCCCTCAGGAGTAAGAAGACTCACCTGCTTATCCCATCCCTGGGCCTGCTCACAGTCCCACCTCCTCATGGAGTCCAGCTGCCACCTTGCCCCAGCCAGCTCTCACACATTCCCTGTTCTCTTTGACCAGCTCCTTGAACAGAACTTAACATCTACTGAAGGTGGGGACTACCCACATGCACCTGTGCTCTAGACTGTGAGCTCATCAAGAGTGGGGGCTCATGCTGACTCACATGGGGTGTGTGTGTCCAGCATAGTGGTCTCACAGGGTTGAGACCAGAAATGCTGAATGGAGAGATGGGTGGATAGGTGGACACATGCATGGTAGATAGACAGACCCTCCCTCCCAGCCCTGCCCCTTGGGGAGGGGACAGCAAACAGCAGGTGGCCTGTAGGAGGATGTTTTCCCAGGACCTCTCTCTAAGGGAGAGTGTCTCTTGTGCAGGGAACTAGTGGGATGCTTGACTCTCATCCTCTCTGGAGCCTCTGCTCTGCCTAATTCCAAGAGAAACATCTTGAAGACATGTACATACAGCCATCTGCTTTCATCCTTTCCTACCATGGGGGATATCAGGGAGTGAGGGTCTATTTTGATTTGCTTATTAGGGATCCCACCCACCTACCCTTAAACGCATACATCCTAAGGAAGGAAATTTGATCATATCTAATAAAATGACATGTTTTTACTCCAATCCAGAAATCCCATGCCCAGGAATCTGCCCTGAAGATGCACCTTCAACAATACTAAGCAGATACGCACATGGTCAGCAAACTGCAGCATCATCTGTCTCACATCCCCAGAGACAGGAGGAGACTTTGATAAACAGTGGTGCACCCACACAGTAGACACTGTGCAGTTGTTCAAAAAAATGAAGATCTCCATGTTCGTATATGAAATGAATTCCAGAATATGTTGTTAAGTGAAAAAAAAACAAGGTATGAAAAAGGATTTACTGTGGGGCTATTTTTTGAAATAAGAGAGAACTGGAAAGGAAATACTGGCACATATACACCTGCTAATTTTTGCAAACAGAACAAAAATCCACTAGATAGATAACCTCAAAATTAAGAAAATTGGTTACCTCTGGGGTAGATGGAGATGAGATGCTTGTCTGAATACACCTTTTTAATATAGTTTTCACTTTTGTATTAAAAATCAACTCAGTAAGTTGGGGAACAATGCCTAAAAATGATTAAGAACATAAATCAATGAACCAAACTATGTACCACATTGAAACTACAACCATACAGAAGAGAATTTTTTTAAAAATAGTTAGTCCCACCTTTTTAAAGTCCCCTCAAGTTTCTTTAATTGTTAGACTCAGTCTGTAACAGGCACTCAATAAAAGCTTCCTTGAGTGAATGAATGAGTGAGTGAATGAATGAATGGCTCCAGGACAGAAGCAGGAAGCTGGGAGTCCTACTCTCCCCTCAACTCAGATGTCTTGACTTGGGACACAATTTGTACCATTTAAGTGCTGTCATTATCAAGTTCCTATCACACACAAGAGTCACAAATTGGTTCTGTGACCCAAATTCTCCTGATCCTGCTGCTTCCCAACCAGGATTCTGAAATCACTTAGAATTACTCACCTTCTACTTTCCCCATGGGCGCCCTTTCTTCATAAAACAATTGCTGTTTTGTTTGCTGGGGCTGTCATACAAAGTGCCAGACACTGGGTTGCTTAAATCACAGAAATGTATGTCTCATATCACTGGAGGCCAGAAGCCTGGGATCAAGGAGTCGGCGGGGCTGGTGGGTAGCTGGCTGTCTTCTGCCTGTCCCTGCATATCCTCTTCCCTCTTTGCATGTCTCTGTGTGCAAATTTCCCCTTTTTATAAGGACACCAGCATATTGGATTGGGACGCGCTCTAGTGACCTCATCTTTACGTGATCATCTGCAAAGATCTTATTTCCAAATGAGGTCACTTTTCACAGGTACCAGGGGAGTTAGAACTCGAACATCTGTCCAGAAGACACAGTTTAATTCACATCCTTTGCTGATGAACCTGCCTTACACAAGGGCATTACTGGCAACTAGCAGGACTGTTGTGAAGTTTAATCATTAATACATATAAACCACTAACTGCAAGCCTGGGACATAGCAAGTACCTGGTTGTTATTATTATATTATCAACTCAGTCATGGATATCAACTCCACTCTAATGGATACCCAGGGCCTCACCACAGAGCAGAGACCATCCCCAGTGGGGGATCTACGGGTCACCCCTCACCCCACCCTCCACTGAGGCCGCTTACCTGGCTTCCCTGACCCACAACCCAAGAGGCAGGTCTGGTGCTGTGTCTTCCAAGCTCGGAAGAAGCTTATGAAAAAAATGCCACTTATGAAAAAAATGCCAGCGGCCTCAACACTCTGTCGCAGATGTGCTCATAAAAGTTTCAACCCTCTGGAGCTGCCTCATAATGTTTACAACTGTTCACAGGGTTTCGCTTCAAGAGGACACCCGAGAAGCAGACGTGTGCTGAGTTGGCAGATACCAAGGTCTCAAGAAACAAGAATGGAAGCCTGGTGCTGTCTCCACTGCTCTCGGGTCTGTCCTGGACAACTTAGGGGGAGGGACAGGGAGGAGAGGCCTCCTTTCAGTTCGAGGAGCACAAGGAACGCACAGCCCCATGACTACTTCTGCAGAGAATGTGGGGTGGTGTCTGTCTGGATCAGGCCCAGAACTGTGGCTCCACAATTCAGTGAGGGTTTGAGAACCTTGGCCACCCCTCCTGTCACCATGAAATATGATGCAGATGTCAAATAATTGCATCAAATATTAAACAGCTATTTCTAAAGGGATGGAAAAAGAGGAGGCAGCCCCACATATGTGGTGGATGAGGCCCCAGCTACTGGCTCAGTTCAAGGTCCAGAGGCTCTGCATGCTGCCTGATGAAAGAACGCATTTGTGAGTGAAAAGAAGAGCCACCAAACAAAGGACAGAGAACAGAGAACAGCACGTCCCACTCTCGGTGGCCTTGGTGATGCTTGACATTTCTGAGAAATGAATTTAGTGCAAAACCAACGATTCGAAACCTTGTACCAAACAACCAATGTGAATAGAACTGGTGGGAGAAGAAACAATGGGAAGATGAAGTGTGTCCTGAAATAGGCATCGTTTGCTGCTGTGGTCCGCATGGGCAGAGAGGCGAGTTGTCAAGGGAGTTCTAGGAAAGCAGGAAACAAGGCAGGAATGCAGGCAGGCTCTTGTGGGAAAGCCGGCCTGTGTGTGGGAGGTGGGGGGATGTGGGGAAGACGTTGCTCGTCCCTTTTATTCCAATTCTTAATCTATACATTCCCAGGAAACTGTCCAAACCTACTTTCAGTACCCCAACGACCTAACCAAGCAGTGCCCCAAGTGACCAAGTGCCATCCCGCAGTCCTCTCCTACTCCACATGTCCAGAATTGACTTATTCGCCCACCACTCTGGCTCCACACCCCCACAGACATGCTCCATTCCCATCATTTTCCATCTCAGGGCAGGCCCGGCCACCGCAGTGTCGTAACACCAAGTGTCATCTTCCTGCCTCCTCCATATCCTCCCGGTGAAGCAGTGTGGGGTCCTAAGGATGCATGCCACTCAGCAGACACTCTGCTGGCTCCAGATTAAAATCTCAGCTCTTCTACCCAGTAGTCGTGTTACCTTGAGCACATTCATATCTCAGAGCCTCAGTGTCTGCTTCTGTAAAATCGGAGTAATAGCAGCACCTCCTCCTTGTGGCAGGTGAGATAATTCAGTGACTTAAAACCTGTCATGGCTTAGAGCAGGGCCTGGTCCACATCAGACACTTAGACAACCCCAGTCCTCATCCCAGAGGCTTGAGGGACACAGTACCTTTTCCCTTTTCTAAAAACCATTCAGGTCCATCCTGGTCCCAGATACTTTTATTCTGGAGCTATAATGGGTTGAAAATTCGTGTCTACCCAGAACCTCAGACTGTGACCTTATTTGGAAATAGAGTCTGTGCGAATGTAATCAAGTTGAGTTCATTCTAGATTAGGGTGGGTCCTAATCCAATAACTATTGTCTTTACAAGGAGAAGACCAGACAAGGCAGATGCATTTTAACAGAGGCAGAGACTAGAGTGATGAAGCCACAGTCAGCAACCACCGGAAGCTGAAAGAGGCTAGGAAGGATCGTCCTCAACGGCTTTAGATGGAGTGTGGCCTGCCCATGTCTTGATTTCAGACTCCTAACCTCCGGGACTGTAAAAGAATCAATTTCTGATGCTTTAAACATTCCCCCAGTCTGGGGCAGCTTGTTACAGGAATCCCAGGACACTAACACAGGGGCCTGTTCCCCCTCACCAACTCTGCCCCTCATTACATGCCGTTTACAACTGAGAATCAAACCACACCACTGTTGACCAGTAGCATAACATGACATTTTGTAGATGTTTAATTAAACTCATATCGATCACAATTTTGCAGTTTTCTTTCCATATTTCACAGCCAGTGATTGATTTTCCCAGGTCTCAAACCTTTTCTTCAGCCTTAGAGAATCTTATAGCCAAAGCCCCCGCGTGCACAGTGCCTGGCAGATCAACCATACCTCAGCCAGCAGTCTCCTCCCCTGGCAAGAAGACACCTCTGAGGATGGTTAAAGCCCCACTGAGGAGGCCATGCGTGGGACTTTCCTCTCTAGGAAAGCCACCTCACTCCAATGAGGTCTTTCCTGCACTCCACAGATGGGTAAGAGGCCCAGTGTGGCCATGTCTTACCTGTTTAAGAGTGGAGAGGGCAAGAGTCCACTTTCTCTCCACTCACTGGGGACTAGGCTGTGGTTAGGTGACCCAGGTTCAGCCAATCAGACTCCTATAGAGCCCCAAATGTCTTGGGACTTTAGGTCAACAGAGACCCTCCAAGCATGCCCAGCCTCCTATAAGTCCCTGGAGTATCTTAGAGACCAAGACATTAGGAGAACAAATGCCTAATGCCTGACCTGTACAGGACGGGCCCCCAACTCTATCCTGCTATTCCTTGGTCAGTCCTACCTCTGCCCTTGGCTCCAGTGTCCCCCACTTGGCAGGTTTCCCACCTGCCTGTGCAGATCTGGAGCCTCCTTTGCCTGTTGGGCTACTCAGAGCCCACTGTGTCTATGAGAGTCTCCCTTGTAGAGAGGCAGCAGCCTTGGAGTCAAACAGACATGGTCTGCATCATACTCACGTTATTCTGAGCAACCACAGCCCTCACTGAGTCCCTGCTTTCATGTGGGACAAATGGGGGCATTTCCATCCAGGGTGCCTGCGATGATCAAATGGCTCTTAAGTTCTAGTCATGTGGTAGCTTGTTTCACTGTCCACTGGGTGGCCAGGCTGTGCTGCAAGGCAGAATAAAATAGGAATGAAGACAAGGTTAAAAGACAGATAAGTGCCCCCTGCGGAAAAGAAAACACCGGTGCATGACTCGAGGTGGCTGAGGATAGAAATGCACACATACCAGGTTCCCATAGTGCAGCTTCTACTTAGAGCAAAAGAGGAGAGAGTGCCCAAGGTCTAGCCCTTTGTGATGGATGCACTGACCACCCCTGTGGCAAGTGGATCCAACCAAGAACTGATGAGTGCAATGTGGTAGCACGTACCCCACTTCCTGCTGTGGTAGGAGGACCCCTTCCCTCCTTTACGGGGTCTGAAATACAGCTGGGGCCATTGTCAGATGTGCTTAAACAGAACCAAGTACACACAGAACCTTAAGCAGGGAATGATCCTCCCACAGGAGGCACTCAGCCCAACCCAGACAGTATAGGCTCTGCTGCTCTTGGTAAGGAAATGGTCCAGACCCAAGGCCCATTCCTAGGTAGTCAAATGGGGACTGAAAGACTGCCTTTCCCAGCAGTGCTTGGTAAGTGGTACCTGGAGTTACTATAATTTTATTCCAGAACTTTCTTCTCTTACTAACCACTGTGGCTGTGACTCTACTGAACATTATTTCACAGCCTGTGTGTCCTGAGCATGCTCCATCAACCTAGACAGGGGTGGGGAGACCTGGAAGAGCAGAAGCTGGGGCTGAGACCTTTGCCCCACCTGCAAGGTGAATCTCTCAGGGTGGGACACCCTGGGTTTGCATTACCAAGTTTGCCTGCCACCCCTTCCTTGTCTCCCACTCAGCTTTCATCTTCCAACCTTCTATGTGCATCAAGTCTGCATTCTCTGTAGGGCCTGGAGCCTTCCCCACTACACCCTATCGAAGGATAGAGCAAAGAGAGATCTGTCTGTCATGTAGTAAGTGTCCAGCATGAGGCCAGCCACCTCATGGGTTCTCATAAATCCCTGCAGAGTGAATGAATGATGGGGTCTCAGGTTCAAGGGGTTGGGAAGCTATGGCCTTATGACTTCAAGATTGTTCTTTTTTAAGCACCAAATGAGGCAAGTAAAGTTTCTTCTTTCTCTGCTGCATCCCTTTTAATAAAAGGATTTGTTCTATAAAATATGGACTCAGTCAAAAGGCTACACTTAAGGACCAGGAAGACATTAGGGCTGCAGGCTCCCCACCCCTGCGGAGACACTTAATAATCTACTCTTTCAGTGTATCCACCTGTACAGTGGAGTGACCATATCTCCAGGTCAACCCCCCACCGAGATTGTGGAAGGTGGTGATGCCCTATGGCTCATCCCACACGCTTGTCCCACAACTTGTAAAAATGGCTCCAAGTGGTAGCTAGACGCCCAGTCCCCACAGTTCTGTCCATCATAAAGCTCCAAGATCTTGATGTCTGAGTTGTATGACTTTTAACTTCTCCTTTTTAACTAAGAATTAGCTCAGAGGTAATTGCTTAAATCACATGGAGGAAAATCAATATGGAATAAATTGAACATAAAGCTAAATTTATCCTGAGCGAGTCCCTGTCGCCTTTGCATAATGCGATGACAAAGCAACTATTTTATCTTCCAGCCTTAGAGTTTTTGTTGCTGGACATCTCAAGAAAAGATGTAATTATAGGGCCCATTTATCAAACAGATTAAGGAAAAGGAGGAATGGGAATTGGTTTGTAAGAGATCTGGAAATTACGGCAAGCTGACCCTGAGGTCTGCATTTTTCATGCTGTGTCCAGCAAGTTTCTTGAATTAGGTGGTTTTCCCTCCTTCCTCCCTGCTCCACAAATCAAGATGTGTGAGTAAGGTTGGCCAAGAGGCAGTACAGGGGCAGGCACCCAAGAGAGGGGCCCCATCTCCCATTCTAGGGTGGGAGCCTCTTCGTCTCAATGCCAGGCTGGCTGCCAGGAGAAAGACTTGTTTTTCTGCAACTGTGTTGCCAAGGATACAGCATCCGATCCTCCGGATTTGAATGAAAGAACCTAGTTTCTGGGGGGGTTTATGCATTTCATAATTTAGAATGTGTTCAGGTTTCATTTGCAACCCAGTCTGCCGGCCTATCTTCCCCACAACTCTGCATAGCTTGCCCATAATGAACATGAATAAATCAAGACTTCTTGGCTCTAGCTGCCTCACTGGGGAAGAATGTGGGGGTGTTGGGAGGATCAAAGGATTCTCCTGGCTAGAGGTTCTCAAGACTCACCCTGGGAATCAAGGTAGACCAGGGTCACCCAGGGGATTTTTACAAAGTGCACACTCCTGATTAGGGGTGAGGCCCACAAGTACCCCCGGCACTCACTTTGCTTAAGAACATGCTCAAGTCCAGCAACTTCATCTCCCATGAGGTAACTGAGGCCCCCTGGGAGGGAAGGAAGATGTTGGAGTAGATGGTAATTAGCAGCAACTCCAAGACTAATACCTCTGGCGGTACAGCTACATTGGGACCTCAGGGCCTAGGGGAATCAAGTGTTCTGATTGGCCAGGCTGATCACATCTCCGTTCTTGGGATCAGGGCATGAGGCTAACCAGCCCAATCCTTGGATCCTGACTGGAGGGAGGGTCCCCTGGGGAAATCAGTGTGCTGCTACTGACAGAGGGGACATGAATGGTGACAGCCTCGAGGGACTCTCCCTGGGGCTTCCCACCCTCTAGGAGCTAAGCAGAAGGTATTCCAGGCCCATGGGGATAATCAGGGCTCAGACAGACACAGGGCCTGAGACCCAATGCGTTCCAGAATCTCCCTCTTCTCTCCCAGAAGAGAACTATAGAAGAAGTGCAAAGGACCTCAGGGAGTCTGTCTGTTGTAAAGGCAATGGGACAGATAGGCAGAATCAGATCCCAGGAAAGGAAAGGAAAAGAAAAGAGGCAGAGCTCTGGCTGGGGGAAGATGAAGGGGTGAGGAGGGGAAGAGCTGAGAAGGCCCAGAATGGACAGTTTATACACAAAGGTTTACTAAAAGGAGAGCTCCATGAAGAGAAAACAAGTAAACAAATAAAGTACCAAAGTCTAGCCAGCCAGGTTCATCTTGACAGATGAGTCCACACTTGCGACCCCTCATCTGTTCAGAATCCACAAGCACCTGATATTAATGTTCCTTTGATGCCTTTTACAGTAGGGCCCCAGCAGTTCCTGATTCAGGACAACAGAGCATTTGGATTTTTTTAATGGCAGAATTCTGAAGCTAATTAGGCCATTACTCTTCAAAGATTTAATTTGCTTTGATGGGCCAATCTATAATCATATTTCCAAACAGCTTCTATTTAATTACTGCACAAAATGAATGAGGTTCTTGAGCAATTTGCGTCTGATAAACTCACTGCTATCGTCTGAATGTTTTTGTCCCCCACCCCCACCCCAAAATACTGATACACTGAAACCTAACCCCCAGGGTGATGATAATAGGGAGTGAGGCCTTTGGGAGGTGACTATGTCATGAGGGTGGAGCTCTCCCTCCACATGCTTCAGCCATGTGTCAACCCTCAGAGCTTCATAACTTTTGGGAGGGATTTAATGTATAGTTATTTAAGTTTTTATTTTCTGTTGCTTACGATCAGATATTCTTGACTGATGCCAGAACTGCAGCATTGCCCCCCTGGAGTGAGGGTCTCTGGGCAGGGAAGAAACTAAGCCAATGCTGCACTGAGGTTGCTCAGTGTAGAACGCTGGCTCCACCACCCTGCACCCCCCAGCCCAACTACATGCCTCCTTCAGCTGATCTAAACCCTGTGTTTGGTGCAGGGATGCTGCTTTGAATACTGCCACGGGGAAAGTGCTCATTAAGTAAGCAAGTTCAACACAGTGGGGTGGGTGTTAGGACAGGAGATGCAGGGTCTCGCAGGAGCACAGATGAGAGGCACTTAGTATGGGGGTGCACAGGGATAAGGAAGAAGCAGAGCTGGCAGGTGGGAGGAGAGGATGGAGCTAGGGGACCCACTTTCCTGGTGTACCTGGGACTGTCCTGATTTTGGCATTAAAAGTCCCATGTCTTTGAGAAACCCCACAGTGCAAGACAAACTGGATGGTCAGTCCCCTGACATGAAGCCCCTACGGGATTTGTTTGCACCCGGAGTGAAGCACTGTAGGGCAAAGTATGGAGAGAAATTGAAATGGTGTGGGATCGCCAGAGGTCTTACTGCTCACAGAAGGAAGTCCAGATCTTAAACCCCAGATCTAAGAGCAGGGAAAGCATGAGATGACAAGATCCATGGATCCCTCTGCCTACTCTCTGCAAGAACAGAGTGTCAGAGCAAGAGAGGGACAGAGGGGCCGGTCTGGAGGCTGCTACAAGGGCACTCCCACACAGGGACACCAGTAATGGCAGTGGAGGCAATTCTGAGCCTTTGTGGGGGAGAAGCCAGCCACAAACCTACCCCAAGACCCTTGTAAGAGCCTTGTCCTCTTTTCTCTGATATCTGCACCCAGCTCCCTGCACACACATGCTCTTCTCAGCACACACACCATTGCAGGCACTTCCAGGGCTTCGCAGACCCTTGAGGTTCCTTATTCACCCCAATTTCTGAACCTCTAGATTAGAAAGATAGCCACATACTGCAGTGGACTTTGCCATTCTTTGGCAACCCAGAATCATGCCTTCCCTTTCAGTGGGTGCCTCTTAACCATGGGGTTTAGGCGTTGAGTCCTTCCTCTCCCTTCCCTGGCTCAGCAGGGCAGACACTGACTCAGCTCGTCTGTCCGACTCTGAGTCTTGTCAAAATCCTGAAGACTGTGGAAGTTTTCTTATCTTTAGCAGTAACAGTGACCAGCCCTTCTCTGATACCACAGTCATTCCTATTTCCTGTCCATTTTCCACCCAGGTAGGTCCTCCAATCACCAGGCCAACTGGAGGACAAGGGGCATATGCCTCCAATAAACCCCTCTTGGCTTAAGCTAATTCCCAAGTCAGTTTTATTCAAGTCAATTTTATACATGCAAGCAGGTGGTGGACTCAGGATCCAAACTGGGATAGTTCTAATGCACGACCCATTGTATTTTCTTAATATCTTGCTGCCTACAGGTGTATGTGTGTGTGTTTGTGTTATAGACATTTAACACTCCTCTTTTTTATTTGAATATTACAGACGAAGGTACAGCCTACACTTAACTGAAACACAAATGTGTAAGTGATTTTTTTTTCCCCTTTCAAACCCCAACCAAGGAAATAGTGCTTGATGTGAGCAGGTTCTCAGAGCAACTCAACTGGTGGCTCTTTCTCCTCTAAGAGGAAATCACACCAATCTCTGACTTCACCAACCATCCTCCCAGGTCCAGGAAGGAAACTGCATGCTGATTGTGCACATCACAACACCTACTCCAGGAAGCTGGGTGAGCAACTAGAAAAACAAATAATGAATAACACTACCTCAGAGGGAAAGTATGTCTGTACTTTCTCTTGGACACATGGAGGCCTTGATTGCTGATAAAGTTGTTTGTTTGTTTATTGTGAGAAAGAGTCTCACTCAGTTGCCCTGGGTAGAGTGTTCACAGAAACCTCAAACCCTTGGGCTCAAGACATCTTGCCTCAGCCTCCCGAGTAGCTGGGACTACAGGCCTGCACCACCAAGACTGGCTAAGTTTTCTATTTTTAGGAGAGACAGGATCTCACTCTTGCTCAGGCTGATCCTGAGCTTGAACAATCCACCTGCCTCAGCCTCACAGAGTGCTAGCAGAGTGCTAGGATTACAGGCAGGAGCCACTGTGGTGGCCTACTGATGGAATTTTAAGGTCCCTGGAAGGAGACACAAATGTTTAGGACTCCTAGGGAGCAGGTGTTGTGAGGATACTGACTCAGGCTAGTGATCCTGGTTAGGGGCCATTATTGGAGGTCTTAAAACTAAGGCAAGCTGCAAATTATTTCAATAGAAATCTCTTTAGATAAGGCTCTAAAGCACTTGAAATTTTTACAGATGGGAGAAAGATAATTTTTGCATGAGCAGCCAGAAGTCTGGCATTTCTCAGGAGAGAGTTCCGTCTAGACTCAGCTCAGCTGTATTTGTGCCATGATAGCATCCCTGCCTGTGGTGCAAACCCACCTACCGGGAGGAGACGTGGTTGGCCTGGCATGAGCCCCTAGCTGTTGAGCCAAGCCACTGGCCATCAGGAAGAGACCAGTACTCTCTGGGGACCCTCTGGCTTGTGCTTCCTGCCCTGAGCAGTGCTGCTGGCTCAGCCACTGGCCGGGCTGCCCTGCTACCATTCTTGCTGCCTGTGGTTGATGAATTGGGTGGCAAAGGCATTGATCCAGCCCAAATGGTACCCACAAATGCAGCCAGTTCTCTGGGGCATAGCTATAGAAGGAGCTGGGCTTCAGACACAGATCAGGGTGGGAAGAAACCTCAACCAAGGCAGCTGGAGCCTCTCCCACCTACAGCAATCCTGGAAAAGAAGTGGATTCTTCTGGAGCTTGCAGTGGGAAACAGCAGCCACTAACTCCAGCCAGCTCTGGCAGGCCGTCTCCATAGGGTCTGACTTTACTAGGCCTCCTCCTTCCTGTTGATAGCATCACCTACCTCCCTAGACTGTCATGAGAATTAAATGATGTATTTGTTCACCAGGGCCGCTGTAGCAAAGTACCCCAGACTGTGTGGTGTAAGCAATGGAAATTTAGTTTAGCACAATTTGGGAGGGTGGAAGTCCAAGTCAAGGTGTCAGCAGGGTCGGCCTCCAGAGGCCTCTCTCCTTGGCCTGCAGATAGTCACCTCTACCCTGTGTCTTCACACAGTTGTACCTCTGTGTGGGTCTGTGACAGAAGTCCTCTTCTTAGAAGGATGTCAGCCATATTGGATTAGGACCCACACTAATCACCTCATTTTAACTCAATTATCTCTTTATGGATCCTGTCTCTAAATACAATCACATTCTGAAGTACTAGGGGTTAAGATTTTGATGCATGAGTTTGGGTGGGGCACAACTCAGCCCCCAACAAAAGAGAGGCTGCATAGAGACCACCAGACACATGGAAGGTGGTCACTAAACAGCGGTGAGCATGACTCCTTTCCTTAGGGCAGCTGAGAAGGCAAATGAGATGCTGTGGGGAAAACAGCAGTTCTGGCATGTTTCTCTAGCAGGCTCTTCTCTCCACAGGGAAGCCATCCTGGAATTCCACATCTGTTTCTTCCAGAGAGGAAGTAATTCAGTTGCACCCTGTGTCAGCCTGGATTTCCGGTTTGGCTCCTTTGAACTGGTTCATAATCTTCCTCAGGCTTCCAATGATGGGTCAGTTGAGCCCTGGACAGAAACCATAGGGCTGCCACACCCACAGTTCTGGCCTCACAGACGCCATCTTGAGCAGGAATGTGTTTAGAATTCCTTCCCATGGCTGATTCCATTGGAATGTGGGGTGGGGAGGCGATTTCCACCCCTCTGACTTTTTTCTTTCTGACCTAAGCCAGTTGGCAAGATTTCCTTCTGGGACATTCCTAGAGGCTCCCAAGACCATCTATCTACCCAGGAAAGACACAGCCTCAAAACCCAAAAGCAGGTCCCCCAGACACCAGCCAGGATCCCAGAACAGGGGGTCCCAGCAGCTGAAGAGAGCAGACCAGAGGAGAGAGACACCAGATCCATTACAAGGCAAGGAGTGATTGAAAGGCACTGTTTGTGATTCAGCTTCATGTTCTGGTCATCTCAGGTTCTCTACACAGGTTTAAAAAATCTTTCCAAATCCAAGTCAGGCTTTTCAACATTGGCCTTTTCTGGCTCTTCCTCCTGCCATGTGCATCCATACTGTTGGTGTCATGCTGAACTTTTGACGTGTTGCATCCAATGAAAGATTTTCTCCAAAACCATCAACAAGTTGGTGAGGATGATTCTCTGTAGCAGAAACGCCACCATCTTTTTTTCCATTTAAAAATCGGATTAGACTGTCCCCCTGGGTGTCTGTGTGTATGAGAGCACTTATTTTTAGTCTAGACAGTTTTAGCTGGTACATTTTATGGGGGTGTGGCCCCAGCGTCGTGAAATACAGTGCCACCACCAGAATGTGTGTGCTGCGTACAAAACCGGGTTCTGTTCCTGCTAAGCCACACTTTTGAATACAGGAATGTTTTTCTACCTGGTGGGTCCTCATAACTGCAAAACCAAGCATTTGGGGTAAGCTTCGAGACCTGATTTGCACATACCAGAGCATAGACAACCCCCTTCAGTTCCCTTCCTCCACAAATCATGACATGTCACTGGATGTACCTTCACATCATCTTGCCTATCTGTCCAAGCTCCTTACTTCTTTCCCTTGAAATTTTGGTAAGATCCAAGTAGCAACCTTTGTCAAGGATACCTGAAGAAAGTGAGAAGGGTGACAGGACTTCTCCCTCTGGCTCCTGGCACAGAACCTATGCCACAGACCCTGCTGATGTCTTTTGGAGGAAATGTTAGACTTTCCCCCCACATGTTTATGGCTCCCCTGAAATGCACATAAGAAATAAACAAAATTCCTCAAAAAATAAAAAATAAAACTACGGTATGATTCAGCAATTCCACTTCTGGGTATATGCCAGAAAGAATTGAAAGCAGAATCTCAAAGAGATAATAGCAGCATATTTCACAACAGCCAAGTGGTGGAAGCAACCCAAGAGCCCATCAACAAATGAATAAACGAAATGTATATCCATACGGTAGAATATTATTCAGCCTTTAAAAGGAAGGAAATTATGACACATGTGACAACGTGGATGAACCACAAAGATATTATACTAGGTAAAATACATCGTTCATGGCTCAGCACCCATCACTCAGTGGGTAAGGGGCCAGCCACATATACCAGAGCTGGTGGGTTCAAACTCGGCCCAGACCTGCTAAACAATGACAACAGCAACCAAAAAATAGCCGGGCGTTGTGGCAGGTGCCTGTAGTCCCAGCTACTTGGGAGGCTGAGGCAAGAGAATCTCTTAAGCACAAGAGTTTGAGGTTGCTACGAGCTGTGACGCCACAGCACTCTACCCAGGGCAACATAGTGAGACTCTGTTTCAAAAAAAAAAGAAAGAAGTCATAAAAAGACAAATACTGTCTGATTCCACTTGTCTGAGGTCCCTAGGGCAGTCAAATTCATGGAGACCTGAGGCTGGGGAGGGGAATAGGGTGTTAGAATTTAATTGGATAGATTTTTTTTTTTTTGAGACAGAGCCTCAAGCTATCCCCCTGGGTAGAGTGCCATGGCATCATAGCTCATAGCAACCTCCAACTCTTGGGCTCAAGCGAGTCTCCTGTCTTCGCCTCCCAAGTAGCTGGGACCACAGGCGCCCGCCACAACGCCTGGCCATTTTTTGGTTGCAGCCGTCATTGTTTGTTTGGCGGGCCCGGGCTGGGGATTC
>CAUYQV010127524.1:0-17357 GCA_963574575.1 Galagoides demidoff
TACTAAAGGGCACAAACTTGTATATGTAACAGAGGAGAGATTAGAACACAGGCTTATCATATCATGTTAGTGTTATTTTCTTTGTTCTAACTACTACTTCAAAATAGAACCCATGAAATTAATTTATAGCTTTCATATGAATTCTATAACCTAATAACAGCCTAAGAATATGGGGGGGGGAGGGAGAGGAGAGGGGGTAATGGGTGGAGGGAGGGGGATTGGAGGGATCACTTCTGTGGTTTATCTTACAAGGGTACAACTGAATCTTTCTAAGAGTAGAATATGAATGTTTTAATACAATAACTAAGAAAATCACATGAAGCGTATGTTAACCAGTTTGATGGAAATCTTTCAAATTGTATATCAAAACACCACACTGTACCCCAGAATTGCATTAATGTACATAGTTACCATTCAATAAAAACAAAACAAAACAAAACAAAATAGAACCCAACTTTTCTCATAGCCATTTGCCAAAGTAGCTGTACAAGCTAATTAGTGATTACTTGATTGTTTGTACATGTATTAAGCCCACTAAATCTTTTCTACATATGTTAATCTAATAATTTTTACTTTTCAAGTCCCTAATATTCAAGTGTTTAAAATTAAGTCCTACACAAATCCCTCCATATTTCAAAGTAACGCCAAGTACCTGAATGTGCTCTTTTGTGATCAGCCAGGGCCGATGTGCTAGCAGCTTATTTATTTCATTAAGATTTTTCAGTCTTTGTGGTACATATTCCAAACCATTCAACCATTCAGGAATACCTCCAGTCTTCAAAAATTCATCCACATGCATGTTTATTAAATAAGAACACTGATGTCTAGCTGCAGCCTAAAGCACAAAGAAAAGAATTCGTTGATGAAACAGTCATGGTAAAGTCTCATTCCACTTTTTCTAAACAAATAATTCAGGTGGAATTAATAATTTATATAGCCAGTAATGCTTTTCCTCCTTTTAAAATATGCATCTTAATGCTGCAATAGAATATCGAATCAATACATGAGGCTGATAATTGTCACCTAAATCCAATTACTTCCTCATCTACAAGTTGGTATGTAGGTCAGCAGGAGCTCACTTTCTAGATATATTAAGGAAATACATGTCCATTTCACTGTGGTAAATATATCTACTTGTATCTTATTTGAAACATTTTAAAATCTCATGAACTTCAACCTAACACTTCAGAATTCATGCTAATTTGGTCACTCTCCTGACATCCTATCACTGTGACTCAGTCACATTTGTGTACGTCCTCCTCCTCCTCCTCCGAGGACACTGAAGCTCACTAACCCTTTCCTTCCCACGCAGCAGGATCAGCCCAAGGCAGACAATTTAGTAAATCACGCAAAGTACACTTTTTACGTCACTTTTCTTCAGGGCTGCTTCTCGGTTAAACAGTGTTATTTTATTCTTTCTGTTCTCTACATCTTCTCTCTCTTACTCTGCTTTCAGCCTTACTGCCATCAAAACCTTAAGCTAAAATCGTCTTAGTCAAGTTCATTACCCAATAAAACACAGAATGCTGTTTTTTGTTATTGTTGTATAAGAACTCAGTCAGAATATTAAAAAGCTAATTAAATCAAATGTGGTAAAACCCTAACCTGCTAACTGCTGGCTAGCACTGCTCGCTGTCAGCCCAGCTGTTCCCTAACCCTCTCTAAATATATACACAGCGCTCCCATCAAACCTCGTTCTTTTTCTCCACTAACAGTCAGCTGTAGCTATCCTTTTCACTTCTGTTGCCTGTCATCCCAGTTTATAATTCTCCTCCTAACCCCTATCACCCGCCAATGGTTAACTGGTTAACGAGTTTGTAACAGGAACTATACTTAGAAGCGCTGAAATAATTCTTTTAAGAATTATTCTCTTATTCAGATTCTCCATCACTGTTGACTAATACTTTTCTCTTATTTCACCAATTTAGTGAAAATCAAATGACTAAGGTAATGTCACAAACAACTCGTGTTTTTATTAATAATGAAAGTGAGACATTAAGATCAAAATCAAAACTGGGGGGATATTATTTTGGATCTTTGATCATAAAATTTTTCTGAAAATTCAATGAGAATTCAGTGCATTAAGTGGCATAAAGCATTCCAAATGTATCCAAAAGGCCACAGGCTTCCTCAATACTCCAGTCCGTAAAATGATAGTTAGCTCTGCACACAGGTGCATCCACAGACACAAATGCACACACGCATTCCAATTTTAGAAGGAGAAAGAACAAGGGAGGAAGCTGTTATCTGAAAATAGGAGGGAACGGGGAATTAAGCACCCACCATGACTGCAATGTAGTGCCTGTGTGGTAAGGGCAGGGGCCCGTCCATGCGCAGCATGTAGAACTGGCTCCGCAGGAAGGACTCCAGGTACTGCGCGTGCAGACTCATGACCTGCGTGATGTTGTCCAGGCGCCCGGACGTGGAGTACTCCTCCACAAGAAAGTTAGTGCGCTCATCCACTGTGTTGGCTTGGGCAACCTTATAACCAAGAAACACAAAACAAAACAACTACTGAAACATCAACACATCCTTGGTTTACATAAATCGTGCCACTGCTGAAGCAGATGAATATTCACTTGATATTAACAGACACCAAAATTATGCAGCTGCTCATATGAAGAACAGAAATGAAAAAAAAAAAAAAAGCACCACGCATTTTTGGCTCTGGTACCACAATTTATTAAACAACAAATGTTAAATTATCAAACATTCTACACACAGCTACGAAACTGAAGAAAAGACGCTTCCATCTGTGTTTCCAGGCCCATTAGGCAGATTTACCGGGGCCCACTGCCTGGCCACTGTCACGTCAACTTGTTCTGAGGCCACAGCCACAGCGCTGGGTTACGTACATCACAATTTCGTCTCATCAGCCTCTGAAGATAATTAATTACATAATTTTAGACAAATTTTCAGTCTGATCTTTTGCTTGCTTTTAGTTATTCAACATAAAAAAAAAAAAGCTTCGTCTTTTTAGGGAAGAAGAAATATATGATAATCTGCAGGAAAGTGTTAATTGAAAAATTAATCCGGACACTAGAAGGCTGTCATTCCTATTATCAGCCCTATCATATTAATTACTAAAAACAAAGAAAGTTATTAAAATGGACATCTTCCATCCTAGGGAATCAAAAGGGCTTTTTCAAAAATAGATTATTTAAATATAGCTTTTATACACAATGACAGTTTGGGCATCACACCAGGAACTGGCTCTGAAGGTGTTAAGAGCTTATTAGCACCTTGTAGAGAGACCCAACTCTGTGGGTATTAATAATGGACATGAAATGCGTAATTCTAGCACTGGTTCATTATTTATGTGTATTTTAGAATTAGAGTTTTAGACTTAAGAAAAATATGTTTCTTATTTTAGAGATAAGGAAATAGACTCAAGCTTAAATTCAAGCTCATGCACCTTGTTAATAACAGAGCCTGGTCTACAATCCAGATCTCCTAAAGTCCAGACTAATGGTCTTTCCAAAGATCCACACTGCTATTAAGAAACCCTGTTTACTCTTCAGAGCTGGGTTCACAGTCTTTTCTGAAAAATAAGTACAAATTATACAAAGGCACTACTGATTTAGGGAAATTTAATACCAAAGAAAATATTTTTGAAAAGTGTAAATTGTGAGGAAATGTTACTTATAATGGCATAGCTTGTTAGAGAGCCAAGTATACTTTCACTTGCCCATTTCCCCCATGTTGCTAACCAAGATGATAGTTAAAAATGGAACAGGATTCAGATGAACCACATATTAGTAGGGATAGGATATTGGTTATGATTGTTTTGCTTTCCCCAGCAGAAGTTTCTGGTTTCTTGTGTCTAACTGATGCCCAGTATACATTAATAGATTCATATGATGCAACATATCCTGAAAACCGGGTTATCTTTAAATATGTACTATAAAAATGACTGTGCTTCAGGAAGTTTTTATAAATACTATGCAATTAAGAGCAGCCCCAAACCATAAGAGGGAAGGAGATGTAATCATGGCAGATTCTCTAGCACATGGTCGCCACCTGGATCAGCTACTGACACTGAGCTCCCAAAATGTTACTGTCTCTTGAGTTTTTACTTAACTGGTAAAGTGACTAAAAAAGTGCTATGAATATGAAAAGGACTGCTGACTCTGGCGATGTTCTGGCATTCTTCCAATTCTACCAGTCCCTTCTTTTAAGACAATGCCTGGCACAAAATAGATGCTCTATAAATATCTGTTAACTAATTTCAGAACACTATAGGAATAATACAGTAATACTGGCACTTTAAGATAAATGATATTTTTTCCAGTAAACAGTGAATTAGTATATAGAAAAACTGTATCCAATATGAATAAATTACTCCTTGAAGTAGAAAAAACTCAGTTGGTGGTTTTTGCACTTTTCTTAGCCCGGATATTTCTGAGAGGGATCTGAGCTGCTCCTCCACACTGCTGTGATCCTTCACAGAGATGTGAACTCACAGAATGGACGCAAACCTTGTATTGGTTACAACCTCCTTTGTGTCACTTTACGACCTCCCTTTCTTTACCATCTTGACTCCCATCTTGATAAAAGGTACAAAATTATGTTGGAGATTCTGTGACATCTTGTCTAATCAAAAATTTAGAACCAAGTGAAAAGTGACTACGGGTTACATAATATATCACGTTTTATCTAATAAGTTTAGTTGGGACACTTACTTTTTCATTTCAAAACATCTTTCCTTAATATTTAGGTAACCTATCTATAATTACCATGAAATAGTGGCCTTTTTAAAACTTAAAATTTGGGGGTTAATATTATATTTTATTACTTTTAGCCATTTTGTTCATAAAAATTATATATGAAATCAAATATAGTTAAATTACTATGCATTCAAACTTCTAAGTGAAGCTAAAAAGAAATTATCTCTATAATTCCTTCTGGAGATATTTCTTATATCTTATTGATATAACACAAATAATAGTTTTCCAACATATCAATAAAAAACCCAAGAGTGAAACATATCTTTACTTCCACATTAAAAATGGAGCTATTCTTGGCTATAAGTAAGCAATTTTTACAAAATCACACTTCGTATTTTTTAAGACAGATGAACTTACTTCCTTCTCTGGAATAAAGGCACTTGGTCCTCTTGTCAAGGGTTGAGCTCTGATTCTGGTATCCTATTTATAAAAGAAAATTGTACATGTTAAGAATGAGTTTCTAAGAAAAGTTAAATTGCTATACATTTATTGTTAACAAACAATAAATTTATTCTGTTAAATAAACAGAAAAAATAAATAGAATTATGTGAAACCAGAATAAATGTTGGGTCTCAGATCAAAGAAAATGCATAAATCCATAGGATAGATGAGGTAATGGGTCAAAATCTGACATAGTGCGAGGTGCCCCACTAGCTCCTTAAAATGTCATTTCCCTTGTCACATTCTGCATCACCATAAATAGTTCCTTCACCTATAGTTGCCATGATTGAAAACTGCTGACCTCCAAATGAAATTGTCTCTAACAGTATATTAGAGTATGTTTCAAATCCCTTTTGATTTGAAAGCTAAAAGAAAGGTTCCATTCAAACAGGATTGCACACAATTCTCCAAACCAATTCATTGGCCTGTGGGCTTTTTTCTAAATTAAATAGTAATAAACTTCTCTAAGACAAAGTTTTGAAACATTAATAAAAATTTAAAAGTTTGAGAACTAGAGGAATGAGGAATGCACTAATTCTTATGGTTCTGCTTTTTATTCTGTTAGTACTAACTACTGGTAGATTGCTGTAATTTTTAAGTTTTTAAAATTTTCACTAAAACCGTTTTAAATTGAAAATATTTTAGTGTCCTCATTTGTGTGTGACATAAGCTGCACAAATTCCAGTCAGGAAACAGCTTCCTTCCTTCTCCACAGACACATTTGAACTCCTTCTTAGCCAAGAGAAAAGATGAGAGAAATGGCCACTTAATTTTCCACAATGAAAGTAATATTCTAAATTTCTGGAATAAAAAGCACTTTAAAGCCATAACGTAAAATTATGGACTATGCCATGGTTCATACAGGTTATAAAGACTAAGTAAGAAAACTAAAGAACATAGACAGGAACACGTGTTTATTGGAAAAGAAAATGTAAATGTAAGCTTCAGGTGCCAGAAAACCCTTCTGAGGAAACTTCTAAGCTGAGAAAGTAGCACTAGGTGGTCCCTTATTTAAGGATAATAAGACCTATTTTTATGATTCTGTCTCCTGGCCATGGCTAATTAGACCAAGATTCCAACTTGTCAGAATAGAAGCTAATCTGCAGCCCATGTACAAATTCTGCCCCAATAGACCTGAGGTTAAGCAGCTTGACCCAGAGAGAGAAGATTCTCTCAGGAGTAGTACTAGAATTACAGGAAAGTAAGACAATCTGATAGAGACCAGAGGAACAAAATACCACGGAGTAGAGGCAAAAAAGGGTGCTCCAGAAAGGTGCACCAAAGGACCCCTGCTTCAAAGGGAAACTCTTTCTTTCTCCCCCCTCTCTCCCAGATACCCCTTCATTAGTAGGTAACCTCAGTCTTTCTTGTTTCTATCTAAAAGCCTACAACACAAAGTAGTTACTTAAAACCACTTAAATATTTTACTTTACAAATTTTTTACAGTTACAAAGCAAATTGGCAAAAGTAGCCAGTCACGCATTCAACCATTTCTTGAGTCTTATCTGATACTACGATAGACTCTGAGGACACAAGGTGAAAAAAGCATCCATCTTGCCTGCTCTCGTGAGCTCAGCATACAATCTTCATCAATTTTCAGAGCTCTAATGAAATAAGTATATTAAATAAAGATAACTTTAAACTGGTAAGGCTTCAGAAATGACGAGGTATCTAGGTTCTGTTTATAGGGTGATGACAAACAGGTCTCTGTCTACAGGTTGAGCAACCAGAGGACTGCACACTAAGAGGTTAATTCAGAATCCTAACATTGGCGTTTCTTGTCTATATCAATCACAATCAAGATTGATCCAGAGAAATAAAAGGAAATAACTAATTTCTTCCCTTTGCTGGCTTCTGTAAGTTATAGAAAATAACATTGCAAATATTTTGTATATGCCTTAATGAGCTAGTATGTGAAAGGCAATTTTCTGGACAACTTATCATTTCAAATAAGGAAACTGATTATGAGGAAAAAAGTCATCTGTTTAAAAAGAAAAACAGGCAAATAAGTAAAAATTTTACAATAATAAAATATACATAAAATTTAGAGAACACATAGGGGAGAAAAAAACCCCATAAAATCTTTTACATTAAAATGTACCAGACTTTCAATCCAAGAGGCAGAATTTAAAAATAAATGTACCAGGGTACTTTGGAGATACAGAATGATTTATTACTAAAATGATTTTTTTTTTAAGAGACTGATTCTCACTTTATTGCCCTCGGTAGAGTGTCATGTGTCACAGCTCACAGCAACCTCCAGCTCTTGGCCTTAGGCAATTCTCTTGTCTCAGTCTCCCAAGTAGCTGGGATTACAGGTGCCTGCCACAACGCCTGGCTATTTTTTGTTGTTGTTGCAGTTTGGCTGGGGCTGAGTCCAAACCTTCCAGCCTTGGTATATGGGGCTGACACCCTACTCACTGAGTCACAGGTGCTGCCCTACTAAAATGATTTTTTTATAAAAATCATAGTTTGCTACATTTCACAACTGAATCTATCTTTAAATGTTTGTTATTTTACCTACAAAAATATTTTCTGGAACAGAAGGTTTAAATTTGAAATACTTTTTCATTATAGATGGAAATTGAAGCCAACTACACTTAAATAAATATAACACCTCTTAGTTTTACCGATTTATAAGAAGCAACTTAAACTCGATTTCATCTGCGTCAATATCGATTTGTTCATTTATTTAGCAAACATTCATTGGGTGTTTACAATGTGCTAGGCACAGTGGGGGCACAAATAACGATCAGACTGGCAGAAACGCAGGCCACTGACTAGCACGAGACACACACCCCGGCAGATGTCACACAGCGTGGTGTGGGAAGACAAGATTTCAGCAACTTTCATTCACCTAATCATTTTCCTATTGTTGACCATTTAAGTTATGGACAATTTTCACAATTACAAATAACATCATGACAAACACCTTCATATAAAGAGATTTAAGACACAGTCTGTGGTTTTTAAGATAGTTTCTTTAGGAAGATTCCTAGAATTAATTTACTGGGTTTTGGGTTATAAGTTGTTTTTTTTGTTTGTTTGTTTGTTTTTTTTGAGACAGAGCCTCAAGCTATTTCCCTGGGTAGGGTGCTGTGGCATCACAGCTCACAGCAACCTCCAACTCCTGGGCTCAAGCGAGTCTCCTGCCTCTGCCTCCCAAGTAGCTGGGACCACAGGCGCCCACCACAAAGCCTGGCTATTTTTTGGTTGCAGCCGTCATTGTTCTTTGGCAGGCCCAGGCTGGATCCGAACCTGCCACCTTAGGTGTATGTGGCTGGTGCCTTAGCCACTTGAGTCACAGGCGCCAAGCAGGTTATAAGTATTTTTAAACTTCTTATTTACTGCCAATATGCTAACAAGTGTTTTTACCAATTTTTTTCATCAGCTGAAAAAATGTCCACTTACCCTTTTAATTCAAAAATGAAAGACATCATAAGCACGAAACTTTTTATTAGATTCTTATTTACTGAATTCTTAAGCAGAGATGTAGATCAGATTTGTGTTTTTAGTAATACAGTCCTGGGGGTGATACAGCCCCTAAGCCTAAGAGAAAAAAAGCAGTTGGAGGGCAGCGCCTCTGGCTCAAAGGAGTAGAGCACCAGCCCCACATGCTGGAGGTGGCGGGTTCAAACCCAGCCCCAGCCAATAACTGCAAAAAAAAAAAAAAAAGCAATTGGGAAGCCATGAGAATAGCTCAGGAGATGACATGCTCTGACATGCAAGATCTGTTTATACATGTACTGAACAGGAGGGAAAAGTATCATTTTTTTAAGTTTTACCATTGTGTATCCTTCAATTATATTTTTTAAGTGTCATCATTTTTTTTTTGAGACAGAGTCTCACTTTATCGTCCTTGGTAGAGTGCCGTAGTGTCACAGCTCACAGCAACCTCCCAACTCCTGGGCTTAGGCGATTCTCTTGCCTCAGCCTCCTGAGTAGCTGGGACTACAGGCACCTGCCACAATACCTGGCTATTTTTTTAATTGCAGTTTGGCTGGGGCGGGGTTTGAACCCACCACCCTTGGTATATGGGGCCGGCGCCCTACTCACTGAGCCACAGGAGCCGCCCATCTGTCATTATTTTTTTAATTGATCAGCCCAGTTCCTGTTTCTGAATAAGTAAAATGTTTTCAGTTGAGGTCTCTTACTACTCAGCTGCCTGTTTTGCACATTTATATGAAGGTGAAAATAATTTTTAGAATGATTAAAGCAGTTCATAAATTCTACTCTAAGCTCATTTTACTCTGAAAAGTTGTTTCTATCCACTTTATAGCTCTGTGTACTTTTAAAGTCAATGAGATCAAATATAAAAGAAACACAACAGCACTGCATCCGAAATAGTTGTTTTAAAACCATAAACTGGAACTCTGACCAAAATGTGAAGTCTTTCCCTCATTGATTTTCTTTCAAATCCAATGTGTTCAAAGATGAAGTTCCTACTTCATAATTTTTCTGGAGTCTCTAGACTCATGTTGACCAGTGTGATAACTATCAGACACGTGTGGCTAAATTTAAATTAATTAAAATTAAGTAAGGTTAAAAACACGTTTTCTCAGGCATACTAGTCACGTGTCAGCACTTGGCACCCGTGGCAGTGGCTTGGTGTGAGGCAGCACAGACACCTGCGTTCTCTCTACAGCGAGCTCTGCTGGGGAGCGCAGCCCTGCACTCCTCGTTTGGTTTTGTTTTTCCGAATCACATTTTCAGACATTTTTATACTTTTTAGATGTTAAATGACTGCTCTGCAGAGTTATTTGTTCCATGGTCATACCTACTTAATCTCAGGACCAAGCATTTTAGTGTAATTGCAGAGATGCTTTCACCTGAATCAAGAGTAAACCAGATAGAGGTACATCAGAAGGAAAAAAAAAAAACAAAGCCCAGCCAGTTCCAAAGATCCTTGTCCCAATTTCTGCTTATATTGCAGACTCCAGAGAAGTAGCAAGGGCATACTCCTTCCTTCCCTCCCTTGCTTCCTTCCTTTCTTTTTATTGAAAAGTTAAAATACTGAAGTTACATCTACCCTGTCAAGAAATTAAATGCATGACACAGTTTTGTTAAGGGCTTTTTTAAACTTGTGTAACTGGAACTTAATACTCATTACACAGCAACTCTGCATTTGTTTCCCTCTGCCCCAGCTTCTGGGAACCACCTTTCTGCTTTTATATCAGTACACGCTCCGGGTCACAGGGAGACTCCGTGTCATCCGCAGCCTTCTGCTGCCCTGGGGCAAGACACTGCCACCTCTTTCTGCACAACTTTCTCCCTGCTCAGCTTTTGTGCCACTGAACCACACAGTTCATGAACTCCTTTGGCCATTTACTTTCAGACTTGGCCTAGACATTCCTTGGAATTCTGTTTTCCTAAGTATCCCTTTCTCAAGAGAGTGTTCTCTTCCATGGCTCCCATCTTTTCTACACAAAATTCTAATGAACTTCGTTACAGTCGCCATATGGGGGGGATGAGGGCAACGAGGGCACGTGATATGAAAATGAGCAAGGCATGCAGCTACCTCCTGAACCTGCTAGTCACACGTCTAGTAAGGAACTAGCTCTTCTCTGCCCTTCGGTCTGGCTTTGGGGTACTTTGTGACATCCTCTAGATGTAATAATTAGCACCTTAAAATCAACATGTTTAAAACTACTTTTCTACCCAAGCCAGCTGTCCTCTTCACTTCCCTCTGTAGGTTATAAAACCACCACACACTAACCATGGCTCAGCTTCACAGTGACCTTGGACTCTTTACCTTGGCAGCCTTCAAACAGTTGCCAAATCCTATTGTCTTTTACCAACTAAATCTTTACTTCATCCTTTCCACGGCCCTTTCTCCATCATAAGGGTTCCCTCATGCTGACAAACGTTTTCTCCTCACAAATAAGAATAACGTCAATTCCAGGCCATAGCTTTCTCCTTCGTTGAGAAGCTTCTAGAAGATAACACAAAAAAATGTAAAAAATGCCACGCACAATATGAAGTAAGATATTTTTATTTTTCTTCTGCCCATTTTCTCCAATGTCAAAATCCCCAGCACAGCTATATTTTCTTAACAAATGCTATTTGAATAGAAAAATTCAGGTATTGTTTTATATTATGCACAAAAATAATTGTGAAGAATAATGCTGTCATGTTTCCTTCTCTTTGAGTATCTAAGATATTGCTAATATCTTACTCTTGGGAATAAATGAGTTTGATCATTTTTCAAAGATCCACAGAACCCAGTGGATCTTACACAATGGCTCCACAATGGCTCTTAAATCATAAATCTTATTCAGTCCCTTTGGGGGAAAAAAAAAAGCCAAACAAACAAAAAACAAATCCTCGAGTTTGCCAGACTGTCCATTCCATCAGCCAATGGGCACATAAGCCTATCTAAATTTAAGGTGATTAACATTTAAAAAGTTAAAAATTTATAGCCTTAATTGTGCTAGCCACATATCAAGTATTTAACAGCTATGTGAGGGTACCAGGCAGGACAATGCAAATCAAGGTTATTTCTATCATTGCCAAAGGTCTATGGGACAGTTTTGTATCGTAACAGTATTCAGTTACCAGGATAATGTTCCTGGGATAATGCAAAGCTATAAAATGGCTACAAATTCAGAAGTAAACAAAATACAATAAACATGTATTAAAGTACCTTCATGGAAAGGAAAATTGATTTGGATGTTAAACTGGAAAAACTAATAAAATTAACAAATTAACTATAATAACAAAAGTTGGAAAATGTCATTCTGCAGAATCTGATTTTATGATAACTTTGAAATCACTAACTATAAAGAAGACAAAAATTCTCTAAAATATTGACTGTACTGTTAAAAAAATTAAAAAGGTATAAGGAAATTTAAGAAATTTCAAACAGCAGAGACTTTAATTATGATCTGTTTTTCAGTATCTTAAACTATAGTCAGAATTTGCTTACAATTTTCCCATAAAATCTTATAGTTTAAATCAAGGAAAAAACAGTTATATAATAGGAACTCACGCTATGTGTCAGTTTTGTGTGCTATGAGAGATTAGTCTACAAGGGTATGATCTCAAAAATGTTGCCATTAGGGGGGCAGAGCAAGATGGTGGCCAAGTAACAGCTTCTTTGCAACCAGGAGCAGTGAGACTGGGGAAAGAAGACTCCAGGCATCTCTGGCTTGTGGGCTCTGCCCAGAAACATCCCTTTGGGATGCAGGGAGACAGCGAGAGACTTCTTGACATCGGGGGAGAACAAAAGCAGTGAAGAAGTGGCAAGTGATTGCATATGGGCTGCCACAGCTATAACTACAACAGCAAGGAGTTTGCAGACAAGGAAAGCCTTCCTTGTGGGTTGTTTAGTTTGTTTGGAGATGGGCACTCAGTTGAATTACCTTGCGAGAGTGTGGGTGACTTTAAGCATTGTCCAGGGCACAGGGCTGACCCATTAGGACAGATGGAGCTAACATGGTTCACAGCCATGTGGGAGAACTGCCCCTACAGGCTCCGCCCTCAGGGTTGCAGACTGAGGCCCAGGCTGGGAGACCTTGGGTGAGTGATCTATTGTCTGTGAGCAGAACAACAAAGGCTAGGAATGAGATGCTGGGGTAGAGTGCAACATTCAGTGTTTGGCAATGGGAGGGCTGCTTTGCAGCCTCAGCCCTCAGGGGCATAGAGTGAGACCAGTTTTGGCATACTGGGTAAGTGGGCAGCCTCAGGAGAGATCCCAGCGACAAGTGCTTCCTAGGAAAGATTCTGCTTAGCCAAGGTTAACAGTTTAAAGTGTCTTTTAAGCACACTGAGGAGAGATTTAGAATCTCAACCCTGTAGGGTTTGAGGACAAAGCAGTCAGCAGAGGCCTCCAATCTCCATCTCATACAGCTGTATCAGCATTGTGATTAGCATCTCATACTCCAGAAGATCACCTGTTGCCCAGACAACATTCAGCAAGATATATACACTGCTTTTTTTTTCAACTTTTCCCTCATAGATTTTTCTTCTCTTTTTTCTTTCTTCATTTTTCAAGTGTAAATATAATTTTCCATTGCTGCCTTCTTTAATAATAAGAACTTCATTTTCACTAGTGTTTCTGCCCCTGTTATTTGGTTTTTCTCCCAATTTTATCCCGTAAGGTTTTCTGTTTGTTTGCTTTGGTTTGAACTATTTTCGTCTTTCCTCTCTATTTGGTGGAGGTGGAGTACTGTGTCTGCTCAGGCTGACAAAGAGCTGCTGACCTCAAGGGAACCACCCAACCCAGTACCCTGAGAAGTTGGGTTTTTTAAGGTGTGGGTTAAAGTACTCTACTGTACAATTTATTACTCCTATTTCCCTCTTTCTGTGACTCTCTTCTTCTTGGCAATATTCCCCTTTACTCACCCTTCTCCTTTATCTTTATTCTTTTTTAAAATCTTTCTTCCCTTCTTGCTTTTCAATCTTCTAATCCTTTGAGCCTTGTATCAAAAGGACTCATCAAAACCTTAGGACAGAAGTACGGTGTCATAGCCTCTATGGTCCCTATGGCCCTGGTCTCAATCACCACAGGAAGGAACCAGGAGTAACATGGATTAGAAGTACAAGCTTGTAGGAGGCGGGCTAACCTTGATTGTAGGGTAGCCCCTAGCAACCTCCACACTAGCCCTTTATTGAAACAGTACAGGACAGGTGAGGGGAGTATTAGATAATGACTACATGCTTAAGGATCCCCATGGGCTTGGGCTCTTTCTCTGAAAGAAGCACCTGCAGACAAATTGCCTGAGGGTCCACCCCCCAGCTATAAATCATCTTGTTCAGCGGATGTCTGGCTCTTTGAGTCCCCTACAGTATGGTAACTTAAAGAGCAAGAGAAAGTGAAAGAAAAATTAGGGCAAGGAAACAGATAAAAGAAAACACTCATGAGGAAGAATCAGCAGAAAAATCCCAGCAAAATGAAAAATCAGTCCAGAGCAAATCCTACCCCCACCCCCAAGGGACCACGAGGTAGCTATTACAGAGGATTCCACCTATAAAGAAATGTTAGAAATGACAGAAGGGGAATTTAAAATACAGATGATGAAAACAATGAACAAAATTGCCAAGAAAATGGAAAATAACCAAAAGGAAATCCAAAATCACAATCAAATAAGAGAAGAATGATATGAAAATATAGAAAGGATATGGCAGAACTGAAGTAATTAAAGTAGTTAATTAGGGAACTTAAAGATGCAACAGAAAGTATCAACAACCATGCAGACGAAAGAAAATCTCAGAGCTAGAGGACAAACCTCTTGAGATAACTCAGATAGTTAAAGATGCAGAAAAGAAGAGAGAGAAAGCAGAACGTTCACTGACAGAATTATGGGACTTTATGAAATGTTTAAACATACAAATTACAGGTATCCCAAAAGGGGAAGAAGCATACTCCAGAGGAATGGAAGCCATACTAGAGAATACACACCCCTTTCAGAGAGATACCAGATCCCAGGTCACCTCAACTCAAATAGAGATTCTCCAAGACACATTGTGATGAGCGTGTCCAAAGTCAAAACAAAAGAAAAGATTCTGCAAGCTGCCAGGACTATGCACCAATTGAGCTACAAGGGCAGATCCGTCACAGTTACTACAGACTTCTCTAATAAAACTTTTCAAGCCAGAAAATAATGGCCATCTATCTTTAATCTACTTTAAAAAATTTCCAGTCCAGAATTCTATATCCTGCTAAGCTAAGCTTTAAAATTAACGGAGAAATCAAATCTTTTTTTTTTTTTTTGGCTGGGGGGGGTGGGCTTAACCCTACCACCTCCAGCATATGGGGTCAGTGCCCTACTCCTTTGAGTCATAGGCACCACCCAAGATATCAAATCTTTTGTTGATATGCAACATTGAGGAAATTTGCTACAATAAGACCAATGCTACAGGTTCTACGCAATGACCATCACAATGGATCATCAGCAAAGAAAGTGCCAAGAAAATTAAAGGACAGAACCTAGCTTCCACAATGATGCAAAAGATAAAACTAAGCAATGAACTTTCACAAAATAAGATGAATAGAACACTACCACAGATATCGATTATCTCAATAAATGTTAATGGCTTGAATTCCCCACTGAAGAGGTATGCATAGCCTGGCTGATTGGGTTAAAAAACACAAGCCATCCATCTGCTGTCTGCAGGAAACACACCTAGCCTCAAAAGACAAATTAAAACACAAAGAGTTATGTGTTGGAAGGCAACTTTTCAGGCAAATGGAATTTAGAAGAAAAGAGGGGTTTCAATCTTATTTTCAGATACAAGTGAACTTAAAACAACTAAAGTGAAAAAAGACAAAGATGGACACTTCATATTGATCAAGGGAAAAATACAACAAAAAGACAATTCATTTTTAAATAGGTATGCACCCAACTTAAGTGTGACCAAATTCTTGAAACAGACCTTAATTAGTCTGATCAATATGATATCCTACAAGACAATAATAATAGGGGACTTTAAACTCCTCTTACAGACTGGACAGATCCTCTAAACAGAAATTAAACAGAGATATAAGGGACTTAAATGATACTCTACAACAACTGTGCTTGAAAGACATACATAGGACACTCCATCCCAAAGCCAAAGAATATACATTATTCTCATCAGCCTCTCAATCATTCTTCAAAATTGATCATATCCTAGGATATAAAAAAAACCTCAACAGAATCAAAAGAATTGAAATTTTACCTTGTACCTTCTCAGACCTCAAGGAACTAAAGATGGAACTCAACTACAGCAAAAATGTTCAACCCCACACAAAGGCATGGAAATTAAACAACCTTATGCTGAATGACAGTTGGGTTTAGGAAGAAATAAAAGAGGAAATCATTAACTTCTTGAGCATAACAACAATGAAGACACAAGCTACCAAAACCTGTGGGATACAGCAAAAGCAGTCCTGAGAAGAAAATGTATCACTTTAGATGCCTACATCTGAAAAACAGAAAGAGAATACATCAACAAATTCACAATCCATCTTATGGAATTGGCTCTGAATACTATAAGAAACTATGCCCAGAAATTTGACAATGTGAAGGAAATGGATCAATATTTTGAATCACACCCATCCCTAGACTTACCCAGAAAGTAATAGAACTCCTAAACAGACCAATTTCAAGCACTGAGATCAAAGAAACAATAAAAAATAAACCAACAAAAAAATGCCCTAGTCTGGATGGCTTCACACCGGACTTCTATCAAACCTTCAAAGAAGAGCTTTTTCTCATACTGCAGAAATTATTCCTAAAAATTGAGGAGGATGGAATCTTCTCCCAACACAGCCTATGAAGCAAACATCACCCTAATACCAAAACCAGGAAAAGTTCCAATTAAAAAGGAAAACAGACCAATTTCATTAATGAATGCAGATGCAAAAATTCTCAACAGAATCTTAGCCAATAGATTAAGGCTTATCATCAGAAAAGTCATACATCATGATTAAGTAGGTTTCACCTCAGGGATGCAAGGCTAGTTTAATATACCCAAGACCATAAATGTTATTCACTGTATCAACAGAAGCAAAAACAAAGACCATATGATCCTCTTAAAAGATGCAGAAAAAGCATTCAATAAAATCCAGCATCCTTTTCTAATTAGAACACTAAAGAGTATAGGCATAGGAGGCACATTTCTTAAACTGATTGAAGCTATCTACAACAAAACCACAGCTAGTATTTTACTGAATGGAGTAAAACTGAAAGCTTTCCCACTTAGAACTGGAACTAAACAAGGTTGTCCTCTATGGCCACTTCTATTCAACATAGTGCTGGAAGTTTTAGCCAATACAATTAGGCAAGAGAAGGAAATAAAGGGCATCCGAATGAGAGCAGAGGATGTCAAACTCTCCCTCTTTGCAGACAGTATGATCTTATACATACAGAACCCCAAAGACTCCACCACAAAACTCATGGAAAAGATAAAAAAATACAGTAACGTCTCAGGATATAAAATCAGTGTCCACAAGCCAGTTGTCTTTGTATACACCAACAGCAGCCAAGATGAAAAGTTAATTAAAGACACAACTCCCTTCACCATAGCTCCAGGACAATGAAATACTTAGGAATATTCCTAATAAGGTGAAGGACCTGTATAAAGAAAATTATGAAACCCTAAGAAAGAAAATAGCAGAGGACTTTAACAAATGGAAGAACATACCATGCTCATGGCTAGGAAGAATCAACATTGTTAAAATGTCTATACTTCCCAAAGCAATCTACC
>CAUYQV010127526.1:0-26987 GCA_963574575.1 Galagoides demidoff
ATAACTAAGAAAATGCCATGAAGGCTATGTTGACCAGTTTGATGAAAGCATTTCAGATTGTGTGTAAAACCAGCACATTGTACCCCATGATTGCATTAATGTACACAGCTATGATTTAATAATAAAAAAAAAAAAAGAAAAGAAAAGAAAACTGGCTGCCCAGCCACTGGGCAGTGGCCCATACTTGTGCCCCTGTGGCTGGGATGCCACTCTCTTCCTGGCTGGGGCTGATGATGGCTGAGCTCTACTCTATGCCTGGCCTTTGCCAGGGACAGAGCCAGCACTAACCTCCCATAGGGTAGCAGACACCTACCTGGCAAACAAGTGAGAGCAGAGACCATCCAGGGATCTGGACACTCAAGAGGGCTGAGAGAAGCTGGTGTGGGGGGATGAGCAGGGGCTATTTGCTGCAGTCCAGGCTCCACCTGAGTAGCTCTATGACTTTGAGTAAGTGACTGGACATTTCTGGGCCTCTTTTTCCTCAGCTGTGAATGGTACCTACTATTGGTACTTGAGGTTGCTGTGAGCCTCTGTGAGTCCATGTGGTTACATCCATCACAGTATTGGAAACCACATGTGGGTTCCCCACCTCCAGACCCTCAGCTCCAAGGAGCTCAGAGAGGCTGGTAGTTTAAAGAGGCCATGCTAACAAAGGCTAAGCTGGGGCCAGGGGTGATCAGGCATTCTGACTCTTGGAAGCCTGTCTTGTCAATTGTAAAAGGGGTTCAATAATCATTCCTGCCTTACCATGTGTGGTGACAGCCAGGGATGTGAGGTTATCAGCACCCTCTGGGCCTCAGGGAAACCAGACAGGCTCCTACTCCAAACTACCTTCCCTCCCCAGGGCTTCTCTCATCCTGGCCTCTTTCATCTCAAGTTTAATTAGCCGGGCTGCCCCACCCCACCGCCTCCTGGGTGGGAGTCATCATCCCATTTTATGGGGAAACTGAGGCACCTAAAAGGGAAGTGCTTTGGGGCACCTGTGACTCAGCTGTGGAGCCAGGGCCCAGAGAAGCTGGGACCAGGCCTTCTGGCTGGACCTGTCCCTCCAGGTGGGTCCCTGTCTCTAGCCCACGGTTGGCACACTTGGCACCCAGACACCCTTCTTTCAAACACTGTCTACCCCTCAACTCCCCACCATCCTCCATCTGGAGCTGCAACAGGATGGGATAGAGAGGGACTTGCACAGCCTGGAGGAAGTGGAGAAGTGAGTTGCCAGCAGCTAGCATGGGAGCTTAAGCTAGTTTCATCCGTGTCAAGCCGGTGGGTGGTAGGTTTGGTGGCCCTGCACCCGGTTCTGTGCCCTGGAAACCATCCCAGGGAGTCAACAGGGCATCTGAACCAGACCCAGCCCCAGCCGCAAACAGCCCTGGGCCAGCCCTCTGGAAGTCAGAAGTGATGGGTTGCGGCCCTGCTTGGCCCCAGGTCTCCAGTGGCAGGGCGGCTGTCCTCCAGGGCCATGGCCTCCATGACTCTGTTAAGCGGCGTGCCGCGAGCCTGGTGACCCGCCAGCCCCTGCCAACCCGCCCTTCCCAGTGGGTCCCGTTGTTTCCTGGCTTCCCTTCGACTTATGGCCCTGCCTCGCCGGCACCGCCACGACCCCTGCCGGCCTCGGGCAAAGGTCAGCAGCTCCGGCCCGGCGGCGACCGGGGTGCCGGCTCCTCGCCCCCAAGCCGAGCGGGTGGGGGGCCCGGCAGGCGTCAGGGAAGCGAAGCCAAGCCCTACGGCGCCCGCCCGACCGGTTCAGCTAGGGCCACAGCGCGCTCTTCCTGCGTGCGCCCTGGGACCGCACCTCGCACGCCCCCAGTGGCCACCCGCATCCGACTCCATCCTCGGGGGTCTGCGCGCGTCCGGCGCGGGGTTTGGTGCGTCCGGGCGTCGGCGGCTGGGGCCTGGGCTGCTGTCCGCCGGAAGGCCCCGGGATCGCAGGCCCCGCGCCGGGGAACCTGGGTTCACCCACCTCCACCGGGCCTGCGGCGGTTTCGGGGAAGGGGGGCCTGCCGGCGGGACAGTTACTCAGCCCCAGCGAAACCGGCGAGTCGGCACCTGCCGGCTGCGGACGGGAGGAGGCCCCGTTACGCCCCGCCCTCGCCCCCGCCTCCGCCCGACCTCGCCACTCCTGCGCCGCGCCGCGCCCCGCCCCGGGCCGCCAGCCCGGAAGGAGCCGGCCCGCCGAGCGCCCGCGGCGGCTGAGTCAGGCGGAGGGAGCGAGCCCGTTACCGTGGGCGCCGGGGGCCCGGGCGGCGCTGTGGTTTCGGTGCCGGCCGCGGCAGCCTAATGAGCGCTCCGCACGCATCCGCGCCGGCGGCCCGCCCGGCGCCCCACCTCTGCTCGCCCGCGCTCCCGCCCGCAGGGGACTTTGCTGCCCGCACCGACTACACCCTCTAAAGCTCTCGGTTTCGTCTTGGGACCCGGTGCGTGGTCCCAGGTGGGATCTGCGAGATAGCCCTGGAGGGGATGGTAGCCCTTCGGGGGTGGCGGAGGGTGCCCTCTGGCGGCCGCTGGGCCGCGCACGTTTTCTCTGATTACCTCCGCTCCTTCGCAGACACCTGCGCGCGGGACCATGGGTCCCCTGAGCCGGGAAGCCTGGGCCCAGCGCCTGGCGGCCTTCCGGGCCAGCCCATCTGCCTTCATGACAGGGCCCAAGGGTGAGGATTTGGGTCGCGACCTTCTGAACGACCTGAGGAGTGAGAAGCTGAGTGAACAGACTAAGGTAGGCCCCGGTCTTGGCGGTTACCCTAGCTTCCTGCTACCCGAGCCTCATCTTCGTGATTCCCTCCTAAACTCCCATCCCTAGGTGTCCTTGCTGGTCCTGAGCTTGGAGTACCCAGTCCAACTGTGGCCTGACGCTCCTGCCGCCGAGGTGGCCGCAACCTCCCTGTTGGATACCCTAGTCCTTCTACCCCCACGGCCCTCAGCTCTCCGGAGGCTCTTGCTGCTGGCAGCCACCACAGCCCTGGCGGCAGGAGGCGCCCTGGGCCCGACCTCGGGCGCCTCCTGCCGGCTCCTTCCCCTGCTGCTTGGCTTGGCCTCGGGCAGCAATCTGGAACCAGGCTTTGGCCCCACCTCTGAACAGCGCCCCCTACAGGCTACGGCGTGTGAGTGCCTACGAGAGCTGGAGAACTGTAAGCCGGGCCTGTTGGGGGGCACCCTGGGGCTTCTGCGGAGCCTGCTGGGGCAGGCAGGCCCTGTTCAGCCCCTCAGCCTGCTGCTGGCACTTGCTCTGCGCAACACCTTAGTGCTACAGTCCAGGGCTGGGGCTGGCCTGCAAGGCCTGCTCATGGCTGGGGTGTCCCCCATTAAGGATGGTCCCTGGGACTGGACACTTGTTGAAGAGGGAGATACCCACATTCAGCCCCAAGCACCCAGCTGGCAGGCAGCTGAGGAGGGGAAGCATGGCCTTGCAGCTCGGGAACCCTACCTTGAAGAGGCTCGGGAATTGCGGGCCACTGTGGCTCAACTGCTGGATATCACCTATCTGCTTACTCCCGTGGCCCAAGCCCAGCTTCTCTGGTTGCTGGGCTGGGCCCTACGGGGTCTGCAAGGACAGCCACCAGCACTCTTCAAGCCACAGCTAGTACGGCTGCTGGGCACAGCACAGATGACGCTCTTGCACGCTGTTCTTGCTCTCAAGGCTGCCTTTGGTGAGGCGCTGTTCACAGCCCAGGATGAGGCCTTGCTGCTCCGGAGGCTCACTCTGGCAGCCCAGCACCCAGCCCTGCCCCTGCCCACCCATCTCTTTTACCTGCACTGCCTTCTGAACTTCCCTGAGAACTGCCCACTGGGTCCAGAAGGTGAGGAGGCTGCCCCACTGCTGCTAAGGCCCCAGATGTGCCGTGGTCTCCTGCCCAGTCTCCTGCACGACCCAATGGCCCTCCTGGCCCGCCTGCATTTGCTGTGCCTTTTCTGTGCTGAAGACGAGGAAGAAGAGAAAGGCCAGGTTCAGAGCCTACAGCACTCCTTGGAGGAGCTGCTGGCCGGTTTGCAGCAGAGGGCAGCTCTGGAGGGGTGCCCACGGGCCTTGGCAATTCTCTGCTTCCAGGCCTCATACCTGGTTGCCCACTGCCTGGCAAGGCAACCTACAGTGTTGACACCCTTGATACATGGACTGGCCCAGCTATACCAAGCCCGGCCTGTGCTAGCTCCCCACTTTGTAGACCTCTTGGGTCAGGTGGGCCCTGAACTGGGAGAGCCTCTGAGGGTGTTGTTGCGACAGGAGGTGGTGTCCAGGCCTGGCAGGGATGAAGCTCTTCGCTGGCACCTGCAAATACTGGCAAAGGTGGCAAATGGGAGTGACCAGTGTGCCACTCTGAGCTTTCTACAGGCTGCAGCTGGGCACTGCACAGGATGGGACCTACAGCAGGCCCTGCTACAGGTCTGCCGGACTCTGCTACAAGCAGGTGGTGGGGATGGCCTGGCAGACTTGTTGCAGGTGTTGGCTAGGCAGCTGGAGGACCCTGATGGGCGGGACCATGCCCGCCTCTATTACATCCTTCTGGCCCACCTGGCACGGTCTAAACTGGGAGTAGCCCTGGCCCCCTCACTTGCTGTACCTGCACTAACCTCTTCCCTGGTGGCTGAGAACCAGGGCTTTGCAGCAGCACTGATGGTGCAAGAGGCCCCAGCTCCGATTCGGCTGAGTGTGGGGTCCCGAGAGATCAAGGGCCCACTTCCAGTGCTACAGCTCCAGGTGGAGGTACTGGAGCCCGTCTACTCTCTAGAGCTGCGCTTTCGTGTGGAAGGACAGATCTATGCACCTTTGGAAGCTATCCACGTGCCCTGCCTGTGCCCCAGCCGCCCTGTCCGCCCTCTGCTCCTGCCACTGCAGCCCCGACGCCCAGCCCCCGCAAGACTGGATGTCCATGCCCTTTACACCACACCCACTGGTCTCACATGCCATGCCCACCTGCCACCCCTGTCCGTGAATTTTGCTGACCTCTTTCTGCCCTTCCCCCAGCCCCCAGAGGGGGCCAGGCAAGGTTTCTTTGAGGAGCTGTGGGACTCCTGCCTGCCAAAGGGCACTGAGAGTCGTGTGTGGTGCCCACTTGGGCCACAAGGGCTGGAGCCCTTGGTGTCCCACCACCTGAGGCCTTTTGTGGTAGTGGCCCAGCCCCCCACCAGCTACTGCATAGCCATCCGCCTGCCCCCAGACTCAAGGCTACTGATGCGGCTGGAGGGGGCCCAGGGAGACGGAGCACCTGTGGCCTTGCGGACTGATGACTGGGCCGTGCTGCCTCTGGTGGGAAACTACCTCCATGGGCTGTCAGCTGCTGTCTGAGCCCTGGGGAGGCCAGCTGGGGGCAAGGCTATGGCCCTTGTGAGGACTTACCTATGAGGGACTAATAAAGCTAGAAGAGTTATACCCTCATGTAGCTCTTCTCCCAAAGATTCTACATTCATCAATGACCCTCATTTTTTTGCAGGGAGCCTGGTTGGAAACAGGCTCACTAGTGGGGCATGATGTTTTAGTTCATTTTTGTTCCTTAGGAGAACATCTGAGACTGAGTAATTTGTGGTGAACAGAAGTTTATTGGCTCACATTCTGGAAGTCTAAGATTGAGGGGCTGGTGCCTGACACGGGCCTTCTGCATCATCATTCCACAGTAGAAGCCACAGGGTGAGAGGAAGAGAGAGCAAGCATTGAGCAAGAGGGGGCCAAACTCTTTGTTATAGGGCCCACTTCCATGATAATGGCATTAAGTCATTCATGAGAGCAGAGCCCCTGTGGCCTAATCACATTTTAAAGGTTCCAAACCTTGATACTTTTACAGTGACAATTACATTTCAACATGAGTTTGGGGAGGAACAAACATTCAAACTATAGCAGAATCATTAGGCCCTAAGAAAACTTCCAGATTAAATCCCAGGACCACAGGAATCTATGGTTCTTTCACAGAGAGGCTTGAATTCTCCAGAATCCCTGCCTAGGAGGCAGGAGAAAAAAACATCGTCTCTGCTTCCCAGAGAGGGTCTGGTCTTGCCCTCCACCACTCAGCAACTTAGGAAGGAGGATGGAGCTGGAATTTGGGGCTCGTAATCTGTGGATTGGTGCTTTTCAACTCAAGGTTTTCAGGGTTCTTGCCCAGGGGAGCTCAGTCTGGGCCAATTGATGAGCCAACAGACAGAAACAGGCCATAGTGGCCAGGTGGCCTCTTCTGGAGTACTCCTCAGGCTGTGTTGATTGGAGCCAGTGATAGGAGCCTGCTAGTAAGGTTTGGGGGCTGGTAGAAGGGCCCACATGATCTGGACTAAAACTAAGCTGATTTGTCCTAATCTCAGCCCCTGAGGAAACTAATCTGTGCTCAGGAATCTTCCCAGGTAAGAATCAGTTCACCTAGTACATTTCTCCAAATACGCAAGACATTCAGGTATGTTGCAGCCAACTCTACTGCGAGCACATGTGTGTTGCCTCAGTTCATCCTTGTAACAGCCCAACAGGGCCCTGCAGATGAAGAAGTCTGTAGGCCAGAGAGATTGAGTGATTTTTCTCAGGTCACTTAACTGGCTGGTAATAGTGTTTGGTTTTTTGTTTTGTTTTGTTTTGTTTTGAGACAGACCCTCAAGCTGTTGTCCTGGGTAGAGGGCTGTGCCATAACAGCTCACAGCACCCTCCAACTCCTGGGCTTATGCGATTCTCTTGCCTCAGCCTCTCAAGTAGCTGGGACTGCAGGTGCCCACCACAATGCCCAGCTATTTTTTGGTTATAGTTTTTTCATCGTTTGGCAGGCCTGGGCTGGACTCAAACCTGCCAGCTCTGGTGTATGTGGCTGGCGCCTTAGCCACTTGAGCTACAAGTGCAGAGCTTGGTAATAGTGTTTTGTCATCCTGTAGCAGGTTTACATTGCTATGTGCTATCAGAGCAGAGTTCGGTAAGGTCCACAGAGTCCCCCAGGCTCTCAGTCCTGGGCCAGTGCCCTGGATGCTGTAGGAGCAGGAGTCAGCAATGCCAGGTGGGACAAGGACCAGTGGCATGGGCTTTGTTGCTCCTGCCTCTTGGGCTGCCAGCCCGCAGTTTCCTGGGGGCCAGCCCTGCCCTTCTGGATGGGATAGGGAGGAGAGGAAAGCAGGGGCTGGGGAAAATGTTTACAGGCCAACTTGGGCCTGTGTCAAACGAGCTCGGTAGTAACTTGCTGTCACCTGGCCAAGCCACTGACCCCAATTCCAGATGGGGTCATTTCTGGGAAATGGAAACTTCTCTAGCTGTTTTCAGCAAAAAAGGATTTAAGACAAAATCAGGAACTTACAACGTCCCTGGAAGAGCTGAAGAAGTGGGCCTCCAGGAGGCCACTCTGGACCTATTGAGTTCTAGAACCACTTCCCGCCTGTAGTCCACCCCCTCTCTGTACCCAGGCCTGGATCCTGGGCCCAGGGTGGGACTGTCATCACTCTTAACACCCACAAAACACTGCTAATAAAAGACATCTCCAGGGCTGGACCTGCAGGGCAAACAAGAAAATAAAACTTGTTTCTTCCATCCACATCATGTAGAGGGCATCCAATTAGTGGAATCAATTTTTCAAACAGACGTCTAGTGGCAAAGGAATCCAGAAATGTAGTTTTCTTTTGGCCCACACATGCAGAAGATGGTGTTAATCCTTAGCCTAAGTTTAGAGTAATTGGTCCATGTAAGGACTGAGCGACCATCCTTTTGTCCATCTGTCTACCCACCCATACATCTATCTCCTCCAATGTTGGCCACCAGTGATCTCCAGCTCTTCATCCCCACCCAAATTGTGCCACAGTGGCTGTTCTTATGGGCCTATGTGACAGTTTTTCTGGGGTATGTGCCAGAGCAGAACTGCTGAATCACAGGGGCTGCATATGCTTGACTTAACTAAGCAAAGTCTGAGTAAAAGCTTTTGCCTTTACATCCTCTCAGCATGCCTAGGAAGGCAGACCAAGAAGGGACATTAAGTGACAGCTCATGATAGCTACCAAACTCTGCCCCTTGCATCCTGGGTGGCACGTACTCACACTCAAGCTTCCCAAAGATCTCAGCAACACTATGCACCTTGCTAACTATCCCTCATGCAAACAGAAATCCTTCCCCAAAGGACAGACCCAAAGTCCCATCCATGAATTACTTTGTGCACCTGTGCAGATATACTGATGTTCACCTGCTGCTGGGTCCCTACTTCAGATACACTAGGACCTTTCCTCACCTTCCTGCAGGTTGGTGTGGCTTCGAGCCCAGCTCTGGCTAATGAAAAGTGAAGAGTGTTGTTTCTGGGGCAAAACATGTCATTGCCAGGGCCCAGTTTTCCAGATTTCTCTTCGCTTGCCATGGCAGCTGGGAAGTGCATGTTCATATGGAGGTGCTGAAGTAGGTTAGTTATAATCTCACCTTGATATGTTGTATCACTGGATCATTAAGTTAATCGTCAGTAACACTTTGTGGAACAAGGGGAAAGATGGGGAAAATATTGGTTAATCTGTATGTGAGGAAGAAAGAATGGGTCTTTTATGCAACAAGTTACAGGGCAATTAGGGTTGCCAGATTTAGCAAATATACAGGATATCTAGTTAACTTTGAGTCTTGAAGAAACAACTAATATTTTAGTTGCTTATAGGACATATACTAAAAAATAAGTTTTTTCTTCAAAATTCAGATACAGCTGGCATCCTATATTCTGTTAACTCTCAATTGGTATTTCTAGTTTTTTCTTCCATGTTCATTTTGTCCTCAGGGATCTTTACTTAATAAGGGGACCCAAAGGTCTCCATCATTCTTGAAGGGTTTGATTCCTTGGTAATTCTGCCTGTGTTGGGTCACTTGAGTCTTTCATTAACATTATCATTGAACCTGGCAGTCCTGAGATGTCTCAGGGCATCCCCTGGGTATGATAGCCTCCTCCTTGTCTCCATTGTGTGGCACCAACAATTTCTTCCTTGATAATCAGGATGAATGGCCCTTTTAGAGCTATTGGTTCCAAGAATGCAAACGACAGGTGGCAGTCTCCACATCCTGTTCAAAAGAACCATAGCAGTGTCAGCTCCTGGCCACATCCTACTTTGGATCCTGAGGACTCTACACCCTAGGCAGGATGGAAAGTCAGTATTTCAGGAGAGACTTCCAGGAGGGAAGACAGTGGTGGCAGCATAGGTCCCCATCCCCCAGTGTTGCCCTGGGGGGTGGGCAACAATAAGGAATGAAGAGAAAAGAAAGTTATAACTACCCAAATTTGAAGACAAGAATGGTCAGACATAAAAGTAATTATAACTAAAAACGAACAAATGACAGCTCGTGATCTCCCCCTGACCATGGGATTTACATTGAGCCGACACCACTGAGAAAAACTGTGGGGAAAAGAGAAGAGGGGCTCGGCACCTGTGGCTCAATCAGCTAAGGCACCAGCCACCTACACCTAAGGTGGCGGGTTCGAATCCCCAGCCCGGGCCCGCCAAACAACAGTGACAGCTGCAACCAAAAAATGGCCGGGCGTTGTGGTGGGCGCCTGTGGTCCCAGCTACTTGGGAGGTGGAGGCAGGAGACTCGCTTGAGCCCAGGAGTTGGAGGCTGCTATGAGCTGTGATACCATGGCACTCTACCCAGGGGAACAGCTTGAGGCTCCGTCTCAAAAGAAAAGAGAAGAGGGGAGTTAGCAATGGGACCAGGAAGACTGAAACCTATGTGACAGTTTCACAAGTCCACCCTGAGCCTGAAAATGCTAAAAAGTATCTGCAGTAGGTCAGAGCTGGCAATACAGGGAGGGGATTTTAAGATACATGTGAGAGGTGAAGTCGCAATCTTTGAAACAGATCCTGGGAGAGCAACTGCACAAAAAGGATGGTAGAAGGGCCCTTTGGCATTTGGATGTGAAAAGGAGAAATGTCATTGTCCCTGGAGATGAATGAAAAATGAGAAGACCAGGTAGCACCTGTGGCTCAGTGAGTAGGGTGCCGGCCCCATATACTGAGGGTGGCAGATTCAAACCCAGCCCCAGACAAACTGCAACAACAACAAAAAAATAGCCAGGCGTTGTGGCGGCTGCTTGTAGTCCCAGCTACTCAGGAGGCTGAGGCAAGAGAATCACCTAAGCCCAAGAACTGGAGGTTGCTATGAGCTGTGATGCCACAGCACTCTACCAGGAGTAACAGAGTGAGACTCTGTCTCTAAAAAAAAATAAAATAAGAAGACCCACTAAGCAAAGTCTCAAAAAACAAATTCACTAAAGCATCTGAGATTCCAGATGCCCACCACAACACCCAGCTATTTTAAGAGACGAGGTCTCTCTCTGGCGCAGGATGGTCTTGAACCTGTGAGCTCAGTCAATTTACCCTCCTCTGCCTCAAAGAGTGCGAGGATTACAGGTGTGAGCCACCTTGACCAGCCTGGATGTGAATATTTAATAAGGGACATTAAAGATAGGAAAGTAATAAAAATGAGATATAGAAGTAGGTGAGGTCAGAATCACATTTGTATTATTGGAGTCTCTGAAAAGAAAACTAAACAATGAACTAGAATTAATATTTAATACTACAATCTAAGAAAATGTTCCAAGAAAAAAAAATCAGCATTTAAGGAGCACACTGCTTAATGAGGAATGAGGAAATGAGGGAAAATTCGCTCAGCATGACCAACTTTGACACATGTCCTAGAAATGTTACCAGACCAAGAGGGTCTGGCCGCGTGTCAGCCAATATACAGAGACAGGGATATAAGTCCACCAAATTTTATTTGTCAGAAGGTGAGGATTCCGGAGAACGGTGAGAGTAGCCTTTCCAAGACTGTTCTGCTCTTCCCTTTCCCATATTACAGTTTTATACATTTAAATTCAAAGTGAAGACCATGGTAACCCCTGTCTTAAACAATAATTAGCAGAACCCATGATGCTAATGATAAACAACATTCTGATTTAAAAATTAAATCTCCTAGGCTCAGTGCCTGTAGCTCAACGGCTAGGGTGTCAGCCACATACAACGGAGCTGGCAGGTTCGAACCTGGCCCGGGCCTGCCAAACAACAATGACAACTACAACAAAAAAATAGCTGGGCATTGTGGAACCTGGCCCAGGCCTGCCAAACAATGACAACTACAAAAAAATAGCTGGCACCTGCATTGTGGCCGGCACCTGTAGTCCTACCTACTTGGGAGGCTGAAGCAAGAGAATTGCTTAAGCCCAAGAGTTTGAGGTTGCTGTGAGCTGTGATGCCGTAGCACTCTACCCAGGGAGACATAATGATAGAGTAATCTTGGTGATATATCTTCCAGATCCTGCCTTCCAGTAACGGACCCACCCAGACCGAGAAACTTACTCAGCTGGCCCTGGATCCTCTATCCAAGATGCCTTCCCAACTTTTTCAAGTTCTCCATCAGATGGCCTTTGATCAACCCTGGCAATGACAGTGAGCCACACTCTGAGCTACACTGTGCCACACTCTGAATTGCTTAGAAAGAGGTCCCTTGTCCTGTTCTAGCCGGTAACCAGGTTATCCTCAGGATTTGGAGGGAAAGACTTGACGATTCAAGGGAAAGTGGACTATCCTCTGGGACATCCTACTTGCAACCCCTACAGCAGTCACGTTGTCTGGATTACATCATCGTGCATCTAGTCATATCCCCATGAGAAAAACCAGCAAACTCAAGTTGGACCAGTGGACTTTGGAACTGTGCGGAAACGAGGGCTAAAAGCTTCAGTTGTTAGGAAGAGACATCTCAGACATCTTTGTTACTGTTATTTAATGTGCCCCTTGTTCTCTTTTATTAACTGTGCAGCATGTTGTTCCCAGTACAACTTTAAACCCATCCCTTACCCAAATAAGTTCAATCGGGGTGGCGCCTATGGTTCAAAAGGCTTGGGCGCCAGCCCCATATGCCGGAAGTGGCAGTTTCAAACCCAGCCCCGGCCAAAAAAACCCCAAATAAGTTCAATCCCAGGACAAATGCAGTAAATCATAGACATCATTTCCATTTAAAATCTATTTCATAGGGTAGAGTGCCATGGCATCACAGCTCACAGCAACCTCCAGCTCTTGGGCTTAGGCGATTCTCTTCCCTCAGCCTCCCCAGTAGCTGGGACTACAGGCGCCCACCACAACGCCCAGGCATTTTTTTGTTGCAGTTTGGCTGGGGCTATGTTCGAACCTGCCACCCTCAGTATATGAGACCTGCACCCTACTCACTGAGCTACAGGTGCCACCCTATTTTGTCCTTTTCTTAATTAAAAGGCAAATAACCTAAGCCAGAACAACAACATGGACTGTAACGTTCATTTATCTAAGTGCTCCTTACCCAAAAGGGTCAGCTTTCATCAATTTATTTTACTAGGACTTAGCGCTTCAGAAATGTACTAGTACTGACTCTTAATTGCATTACATACTTGCATATTTGGATCAAGAATAACCTGTTTTGTCTTTACTCATACGGCAAATATAGTACTTGCTTTGATTTACTCATGAATTCCTTTACTAAAAATAATACAATCCATACTCAAAAGTCCAAGAACAAAATAAGCTTGTTTCCCATTATGATGATGAACAGGAATCTTTTTGTGAGATGGGGGGGGGTCTCACTCTTGCTCACGCTGGGTTTGTTTAATTGACAAATTAAAATTGTGCATAATTGTGGGATATAATGTCATGCTTTGCTACATATACACACACACACACACACAACGCAAGTGATTAAATCAAGCTAACATATTCATCATTTCATTTACCTATCATTTTTTTGTGACTAGACATTTGAAATTTCAAAATACATATTATTAACTACAGTCACCCTGCTAGGCACTACATCTCAAAACTTATTCCTTTTAACTAAAACATACCTTTTGAGCCACATCTCCCTATTCCCCACTCCCCCCACTACACAGCTCTAGTAACCACCATTCTATTCTATATTTCTAGGAGTTCAACATTTTTAGATTCAGCATACAAGTGAAACCAGATGGTATTTGTCTTTCTGTGCCTGGATTATTTCACTTAGCACAATGTCCTCCAGATTCATCCACACTGTTGCAAACGACAGAATTCCCTTGTTTTTAAGACTGAATAGTATTCTATTATGCACATATACCACATTTTCTTTATCCATTCATCCTCTGAAGGACACTTAAGTTGTGTCTAAACCTTCGCTTTTGTGAGTCATGCTACAATGAACATGTGAGTGTAGATCCCTCTTCAATGTCTTGATTTCAAATTCTTTAGATATATGTGCTATCTCCAGTAGTGGGATGGCTGGATCAAATAATAGTTCTATTCTTAGTGTTTGTGAAGAACTAGTATACTATTTTATATAACAGTTGTACTAATTTACCTTCCCACCAATAATGTATAAATGCTCCCTTTCTCCACATCCTTACCAATCCTTATTATTATTCATCTTTTTGATTATAGCCTTTCTAAAAGAGGTGAAGTAATATATCATTGTGCTTTGAATTTCCCTAATGATTAGTGAGGTTGAAGATGTTTTCATATACCTGTTGGCCATCTGTATGTCTTTGGGAAATATCTGTTCAGGTTCACTCCCCATTACTTCACTGGGTTATTTGTTGCCTTGCTATTGAGTTGTTTGAGTTCCTTATTTACTATTTTAGATAGTAACCCCTTACTATATGTATGGTTTAGAAATGGATTTTCCTACTTGTGTTGTTGCTATTCTGTTAATTGTTCCTTTGATGCACAGGACCTTTTTATTTATTATTATTATTTTTTAGACAGAGCCTCAAGCTGTCGTCCTGGGTAGAGTGCTGTGGCATTACAGCTCACAGAAACCTCCAACTCCTGGGCTTAAGCGGTTCTCTTGCTTCAGTCTCAAGTAGCTGGGACTACAGGTGCCTGCCACAACACCTGGCCATTTTTTGGTTCTAGTTGTCATGGTTGTTTGGCGGGCCCAGGCTGGATTCAAACCTTCCAGCTCTGGTGTATGTGGCTAGTACCTTAGCCGCTTGAGCTACAGGCACTGAGAACACAGGACCTTTTTAGTTGTATACAATTCCATTTGTCTATTTTTGCCTTTGGTGCCCATGCTTTCAAAAAAAAAATCATTGCTCTAACCAATGTCACGGACTTTCCCCCCTACTTTCTCCTAGTAGTTTTACAGTTTCCAGTCTTTCTTTTTTTTTGAGATAGAGTCTCACTTTGTCACCCTCAGTAGAGTGCTATTGCTAGCTCATAGCTAGCTCATAGCAACCTCAAACTCTTGGACTTAAGTGATTCTCTTGCCTCAGCCTCCCAAATAGCTGGGACTATAGGCAACTGCCACAATGCCCAGGTATTTTTTGTTGCAGTTGTCACTTTTTTTGTTGTCATTTTTTTGTTGAGACAGAGTCTCACCATGTTGCCCTTGGTAGAGTGCAATGGCATCACAGCTCACAGCAACCTCAAACTTTTGGGGTTAAGCTATCCTCTTGCATCAGCCTCCCAAGTAGCTGGGACTACAGACAGTCCTGACGACGTCTGGCTATTTTTTTGTTGCACTAGTCATTGTTGTTTAGCAGGCCTGGGTGGGGTTTGAACCTGCCACCCGCAGTGTATGTGGCTGGCACCCTAACCACTGAGCATAGGTGCTGAGCCGAGGTGGTTATTTTTAGAGATGAGGTCTTGCTCTTGTTCAGGTTGGTCTCAAACCTGTGATCCCAGGCAATCCACCCACCTCAGCTTCCAAAGTGCTGGGATTATAGACATGAGCCACCACGCCTAGCAGTTTCCAGTCTTAGATTTAAGTTTTTAGTCCATTTTGAGTTGATGAGATATGAGATAAAGCTCTAGTTTCATTCTTCTGCATGTAGATATCCAGTTGTCCCAATACCATTTATTGAAGAACTGTCCTTCCCCCATCATATGTTTTGACATCTTTATCAAAAATCAATTAGCCATAAATTCATGGGTTTATTTCTGGGAATTCTATCCTTTTCCATGGATGTACGTGATTATTTTTAAGACAATACTGTGGTTTTTTGTTTTTTTCATGACACTTGTCCTTGGTAGAGTGCTATAGCATCACAGCTCACAGCAACCTTAAACTCCTGGGCTTTAGCAATTCTCTTGCCTCAGCCTCACAAGTAGATGGGACTACAGGCACCCACAATAATGCCCAGCTATTTCTTTGTTGCAGTTGTCATTGTTGTTTAGCTGGCCCAGGCTGGGTTTGAACCCACCAGCCTGGGTGTATGTGGCTAGCTGAGCTACAGGTGCCGCCCAATACTGTGGTGTTTTGAATACAATAGCTTTACATTTTTAAATAAAAAAAAAAAAGGCTCTTCTCCATATCCAGACCAACATCTATGGTTATGTGATTTTGTGTTGTGGGCTAATATTACTGGAGTTAGATGATATGTCAAAGTAGTTTTGATTTACACAACTGGTGATTAAGGATGATGAGCATTTTTTTCATGTGTCTGTAGGCCGTGTGCCTGTCTTCTTCAGAGAAGTTTCTGTTCAAGTCCCTTGTCCACACTGAGATGGGATTACTTGTTCTTTTCTTCCTAATACGTTTGAGTTCTCTATGGATTCTGATTATTAAACCTTTGTCGGAGACATACCTGCAAATATCTTCTCCCATTCTAAGGGCTGTCTGCTTGCTTTCTGTACTGTGTAAAGCAAGAAGATAACTTGGCTGTGTGGAAGCTCTTTAGTTTGATCAGATCCCAGTAATGTATTTTTGGTGTTGCTTCAATTGCCCCAGGTGTCCTCCTCATAAAATATTCTCCCAGGTCTATTTAAGTGTTTCCCCTGCACTCTCTGCTGGTGGGAAATCAAACTAATATGTTCCTTTTGGAAAGCAGTTTGGAGATCACTTAGGGATCTAAAAATAGACCTGCCATTTGCTCCTGCAATTCCTCTGTATATATCCAGAATACCAAAAATCACTTTATAACAAAGATACTTGCACCAGAATGTTTATTGCAGCCCAATTCATAATTGCTAAGTTGTGGGAAAAGCCCAAGTGCCCATCGACCCACGAATAGATTAATAAATTGTATACACCATGAAATATACAGCCTCAAAAAAGATGGAGACTTTACCTCCTTCAAGTTTACATGGATGGAGCTAGAACATATTCTTTTTTTTTTTTTTTTTTTTTTATAGAGACAGAGTCTCACTTTGTTGCCCTTGATAGAGTGCTGTGGCATCACACAGCTCACAGCAACCTCCAACTCCTGGGCTTAAGTGATTCTCTTGCCTCAGCCTCCCAAGTAGCTGAGACTACATTGTTTTTTGATACCAGTAATATTTGAGATTGTTCTGAAAGTGCTAGCTAAAGCAATCAGAAAAGAAAAAAAAAATTACAAGATGTAACGAAGAGGCAAAATTATTATTACTATTTTTTTTTTTTTTGAGACAGAGTCTCACTTTTCTCACCTTCGGTAGAGTGCTGCAGCATCACAGCTCACAGCAACCTCCAACTCTTGGGCCTAGGTGATTTTCTTGCCTCAGCCTCCCAAGTAGCTGGGATTACAGACACCCGCCACAACATCCATTTTTTTTGTTGAAGTTTGGCCAGGGCCAGGTTTGAACCTACTACCCTCGGTATATAGGGCCAGCACCCTACCCACTGAGCCACAGGTGCTGCCCAGAGGCAAAATTATTACTTGAAAATGATATGATTAATTTGGGAGAACTCAAGAAAATACAATAGAACCTCTGTAAGTTGACCACCCAAGGGACTGTGACAAACTAGTCACCATACAGAGGTGATCAACATAAGGAACTAGGTCTACTGTACTGACATATACATGTGGTGCATATCTAATCTAAGAAAAGTAGGTCCACTTAAAGCAGGGGGTCCTCAAACTTTTTAAACAGGGACCAGTTCACTGTCCCTTAGACCGCCGGAGGGCTGGACTGTGGGCCCCGGGATGAGTCCCAGCTGTTAAACAGGACAGGCAGCAGCAGCAAAAACACCTGGTGGGCCAGATAAATGTCCTAGGCAGGCCGCGTGTGGCCCGCGGGCCGTAATTTGAGGACGCCTGACTTAAAGGGTGGTCAATATAGTAAGATAGTCAACTATGGGGGTTCTATAAAATGAAGCTATAAAGAACAATGAAAGAAGTCTGTAAATATCTGGTCTGTAAATTAATATATAAAAATCAACAGCTTTGCTATAGACAATAGGTCTGAAAACTGCCCTACTGGCCAAAGGCAGCCACTGACCGTTTTCACAAATAGAATTTTATTGCAACATAGCCATGCTCATTCGTTTAGGTATTGTCTACCACAGTAAAGTTGAATAGCTCTGAGAGAGACCACATATGGTCCACAAAACCTAAAATAATTGACCCTTTTACAGAAAAGGTTTGCCAACTCCTGCTATAGCTAAATGATTAGTAGAAAATAAAATGGAAAAAAAGACCCCATTTTGTTTTAAATTTTTTTTGTTTTTTAGAGACAGGGTCTTGCTGGGTGTGGTGGCTCACACCTGTAATCCTAGCACTCTGGGAGGTCAAGGTGGATGGATTGCTTGAGCTCACAAGTTTGAGACCAGCCTGAGCAAGAGTGAGATCCCACCTCTACTAAAAAATAGAAAAACTGAGGCATGAGGATTGCTTGATCCCAAGAGTTAGAAGTTGCTGTGAGCTATGATGACGCCACAGCACTCAACCCAGGGCAACAGCTTGAGCCTCTGTCTCCAAAAAATAAAATAAAATAAAATAAAGACAGGGTCTTGTGGCTCGGCGCCTGTGCCTCAAGTGGCTAAGGCACCAGCCACATACACCTAAGATGGTGGGTTCGAATCCAGCCCGGGCCCGCCAAACAATAATGATGGCTGCAACCAAAAAATAGCCAGGCGTTGTGGCAGGCGCCTGTGGTCCCAGCTACTTGGGAGGCTGAGGCAGGAGACTCACTTGAACCCAGGAGTTGGAGGTTGCTGTGAGTTGTGATGCCATGGCACTCTACCCAGGGTGACAGCTTGAGGCTCTGTCTCAAAAAAAAAAAAAAAAAAAAGACAGGGTCTTGCTATGTTGCCAAGGCTGGAGTGCAGTGGCATAATCACAGTTTATTGTAAACTTGCACTCCTGGGATCAAGCAATCCTCTGGATCTTGCCATTTAGCCTTCTGAGTATCTCAGACTAGAGATAACCACAGACAGGCACCACTGTACCCGGCTAGTTTTTAAAAAAATTATTTGAGGCTCGGCACCTGTAGCTCAAGTGGCCAAGGCGTCAGCCACATGCACCTAGGGTGGCGGGTTCAAATCCAGCCTGGGCCCACCAAAATAACAATGACGGCAGCAACCAAAAAATAGCCAGGCATTGTGGTAGGCGCCTGTGGTCCCAGCTACTTGGGAGGCTGAGGCAGGAGGCTCGCTTGAGCCCAGGAGTTGGAGGTTGCTGTGAGCTGTGATGCTATGGCACTCTACCCAGGGGACAGCTTGAGGCTCTGTCTCAAAAAAAAAAAAAATTATTTGAGATAGGGATCTCACTCTGTTGCCCAGGCTGGTCTTCAACTCCTGGCCTAAGGAGATCCTCCTGCCACAGCCTCCCAAAGTGCTGCAATTATAGTTGTGAGTCAATGATGTCCAGCCCAAAAACTTTTAATAGAAACACATAGGGGCCAGGTGAGGTGGCTTGTACCTGTAATCCTAGCACTCTGGGAGGTCATGGCAGGTGGACTGCCTGAGCTCATGAGTTGGACACCAGCCTGAGCTAGAGCAAGACCCCATCTCTAACAATAGCCAGTTATTGGGGTGGGTGCCTGTAGTCTCAGCTACCTGGGAGGCTGAGGCAAGAGGATCACTTGAGCCCAAGAGTTTGAGATTGCTGTGAGCTATGATGTCACAGCGTTCTACTGGGGATGACCAAGTGAGACTCTGTGTCAAAAAAACAAACCAAACACACACACACATACAAACAAGCTATTTAGAAATAAACTTTCAAATGTAATTATTATATATGAAAAAGCCTCCCAATTGTACAAACAAAAGGAGATGTGAATAAATGGAACTATATATTTTATTCTCCTACTAAGGCAAGATTTTTTCTAAATTTATCTGTCAATAATCTCCAAAGACCACTGGAACACATCAACACTGAACAAGTTGGTTTACTCTTGCACTATGGGGCATCTCAGTAAGGTGTTAGGATTTGTGCTTGTGTTGGGTGAAGGGTTTAAGGAAAAAGGGTTTCTCTCTGCATTGAATGTTGTCAGAATGGGGTATTTCTATGAATTGTCTGAACAACTCTTACCTGGAAGCAGAGACTATGCTGTAAATGGAAGGCTAATGCTGCAAATAGTAAAGAAACAACATCACTATATTGTCCAAGAAAAAAGATGTTTCATCACCTTTGTGATCTGGACAATGCTCATACTTCACCTGTGCCCAAACAAGATAATGAAGTGGTTTCATTTTTGTCTTGCTCCTGTAAGGTGATGTTCTGTGAAATAGTTTATGTTCAACAGACTCCCAAGGCCAGCTCTTGTATACCTGGGGGTGCTTTTCTCTTTCACAAATGCATAAATGCCATTTCAATCCAAATTTCCAGTTCTGCATGCATTTGTTTGATTGGAGAATCTGAAAAAACATACCTAAGTTGGGCGTCTAAACAAATAAACATTAGAATCCAAAAGAGAATTGCCAAAAGAGAGAAACTGAAAGAGAAATCTAAAATAAAATGTTAATAAATTACCAAAAAAAGTCTTTGTACAGCAAAAGTCACCTATACCCAGGTTAGCAAAGCAAACCACAAACGGAAAAAATATTTTCAACGCATTAGTGAAAAAAAGGTTCATGTCCTAATAAACTAAAAATAAAAAATTCACCTACCAAGCAATGTAAAAAGCGTACTTTTCGGATTTAGGGCGATTTTGTTTGTTTTTGGTTTTTTTACGAGCTACATGATAAACTATTAAAGAAAAAACCCTTGTGGCCAGGCGCGGTGGCTCACGCCTATAATCCCTGGGAGGCGGAGACTGGTGGATTGCTTGAGCTCAGGAGCTCAGCCTAAGCAAGAGCGAGACCCCATCTCTACTAAAAATAGAAGAACTAGCCGAAAGTTGTGGCTGGCGTCTGTGCTACTTGGGAGGCTGAGGCAAAGGAATCACCTTAGCTCAAGAGACTGTTTGCTACGAGGTATGACGCCAGGGCACTGTACTCAAGGCGACAAAAAGAGAGACAGGAGAGACAAGAGAAGAGAGGGTGGGGGACGGAAAGATAGAGAGGAGACAGAAAAGAAAAAACTCTAGTACTTGAACGTAGCGAAGCGTCTCAGGGAGGGACTCCGCTTCCCAGGAGGCTTCGCGCGCTCCGTGCCCGGTCTCCCGAGAGGCCTTGCGCGCTTTACGCACCAGCCCGCGAGCGACAGGATAGCGGCGGAGGGAGGATGGAGAGCAGCGATGAGACTACCATCGAGAAGCAGCGCGTGCACTTGCGCCCCGTCACGCTGCGCGATGCCGCCCCCGCTACGCTGCACCTACTGCCCTGTGAGGTGCTGGCCAGCCGGCCCGCTCCTGTGGGGCGCTACTTCACGCCCGCCATCCGCCAGGGTCCAGACGGTGAGCGTAGCAGAGAAGACTATGAACCCCGGCAGCCCCCGCGCGCGCGCTCCTAGGAGCCGAGCTTCTGGGAATGGCGGCCCACCTATAGGTGGCGGGAGGGCAGTGCTCGGGCCCTAGGGCCTGGCTCTGTCCCTGATTGAATCCCTACACCTCTTCCTCCAGGACTTGAAGTTTCGTTTCGAGGCCGCAGTCTACGGGGCGAGGAGGTGGCGGTGCCTCCGGGCCTGGTGGGATACGTGATGGTGACCGAAGAGAAGTTGATAGGGAAGCAGGACTTTTTGGGGGATTCGGAAAATGACTATCAGGAAGAGGAGCAGGAGACGGTGGCTGCCCCGGAGCCGCTGGAACGGGACTTCGTGAGCAAAGGGATATAGGGTGGGAAGCGGGTGCGGGCGGGAGCTGCAGTCCGGATGCTGAGCCAGGCCCCTTTCCCAGGACCGCTTTATTGGAGCCACTGCCACTTTCAGCCACTTCACCCTCTGGGGCCTGGAGACCATCCCTGGCCCAGATGCCAAAGTGCGTGGGGCCCTAACTTGGCCTAGCCTCGCTGCAGCGGTGAGTGAAGGAATGGGTCACTTCTGAAACTTGCTGATGAGATGATTTAGAACATTAGAGATGGGGAACACTGCGGGGCAGATGGAGCCTGGTCTGACTAGAGGATTCTTCTGTGTAGCGTGGAAAGAGTGGCTTACCCACCACTTTTCTCTGGCCTGTCTATAAGGGGTTATTATTCTGAGCAGGTGGGTCCCTCACCAGGTATGTAGGCCACTTGGCTACTACAACTTAGAAATCCAACAGTAGAGGTGACCCCTATTTCAGATTCACGCTAAGGTGCCAGAGGACTGAAAACCAGAAATTGAAAGCCATGGACCCCTTCACAGCAATAAACCAGCTTTTCACTTTGGAGCCAGAGTCCCATCATTCCAATAAAGGTCTTGACAACATTTGTGAGTGTGTGGGCACCTTGAAGTCCTAAGCCAGTGGTTCTCAACCTTCCTAATGCCTCTATGTATTTTCACTGTTACAAAGGGAACACGACCCACAAGTTGAGAAATGCTGCCCTAAGCGCTGGGCCCCTCTCTCACAAGAACTTTTCATGGGTCTGGCCTATAGAAACAATTTATTGCCAGGGGCAATGGGGGTAAAGAGAGGCCAGAATTTTGCAGCCAATACCCACCCTACCCCCAATTTCTACTTTACAAAAGAAATTTTTACAATCGTCAGCATTCTATACAGAGTGCCCCCCCTCCCCACCTCACTGTACACAGCTGCCTGGCTCCTTCTGGTCCCTGGTTCAGAGCAAGCTTGGGCCTGTAGCCAGTTGATCCTGAAATTGGCCTGAGCCCAGAGCTCGTCTTAGTGCTGGGCATCAGTGGGCCCCTACCAGGCCTGTCCCTCCTTTGAGAGCTGTCTTCAGTCTTGTCTTCCTTGGTTTGCCTCTCAGGAGCCCTAATGGGGTGAGATAAGTCATCAGCCCCAGTCCTCCCAGCTATCTGGTCACCACTTTCCCCTTTTGCTCCAGTCCTTGGGAGTGAAGTGCAGACACTTGGAGTCAATCCGAAGGAGCCGCTTGAGCATGGCCCGCTCATGGCCGTCCACGATGTCCTCTGATAGTGTGAGGATGTATTGGCCCTGGTTAGGAAGAGATGGCCAGCAAGTGGTCAGACCACATGGTGCCTGCACTCTGCCCCACCTGTCTCCCCTGCCCACCTATCTACCTTGTAGTAGTTGATGAGGTTGAGGTACTGCAGGGTTGAAATGACATCCTCCTTCTTGATGCTGGTGATTTCACTGATCTCACTGTGGGAGGGCAAAGGTCAGGTTCCCTGAGGGCCTTCATCTGCCCCCAGGAGTCCCAGAAGGAAGTCAGAAGTCCCGGTAACAAACAGAAAAGGCCACGCCATGCACCCCCAGGTAGACCAAGCCAGGCTCACTTGATGGTAATCTGTGGCCTCTCCCCGCTCTCTGACTTCAGCCCCATCAAGATCTCCAGGATGGTCTGGGACCAGTAGCTTCGATAGGATAAGAGGCCAAGGTCTGAGAGGGGCTTCTCAGGAGTGCCTGTTTTCCCTTCCACTTTGGAGAGTTCATAGCCTAAAAACAACGGGAGCAGGAGGGGGGTTAAGGGTCACAGGTGGACACAAGCAACATTTAAAGCCACAGTTTGTAGAGACAGGCTGCCTACTTCCCATCCTGGCCCTGCCACTTGGTAGTTCTGGGACCTTGGGTATGTGGTTTCTCTGCTCTGTGCCTAAGTTTCTTCATAAAGGACTAATGAGTATTCATTATTCACCTGTGTCCCAAGCACAGTGAGGGGTATGGAGGACACATAGAAGAGGTGCTACAGTTAATAGATGGTGTCAAGAGTCAGTGAAGGCTTCCAGGTAAGGGATTGCAGAAAAAAAGCCTCACGGAAAAAAGCAGCACTCTTCCTCTGCCATCCCAGATTTGTCTGGACATCTGAGGAAAGTGGGGCAGACCCCCATCACTGCTCCAGGCCTGGAGATGCTTCAGTTCTCAGTCAAATCAGTCCTACTACCTGTGACCTTGGAGTGTTGGCCGCTCTAAGACCAGGGTGATCTGAATGGGTGGTTGCAAGGAAGGTACAACAAGGGGCTTCCCAAGTCAGAATGAGGCTATCCCTCACACCCAAGCAGCTGACCTCCACAGAAGCTCTTTCTGTATTACATGTGGCAGGTACTAGCAGGAACCCACAAAGTCCTGACCAGTTTCACATCTCTGGGTCTTAATTCTCCTGTCAGGGGCATGGGATATCTCTGCTACTTCTAGAAGCTCTTTCTTGCTCTCAGCCATGACCAACCTCATAATGGACCTCAGCCCTTTCTGCTTTCCTTCCTTTGGTACATCTTTATTGACCAGTCTTACCTTCTTGCCCAGTCTCCACCAAGCAACCCAGTGGTGAGAGAGACAGAGAAGCTGATGTTTGGGGAGATGAAGTACAGAAGGGGCAAGGCATACTTGGGTCCCTATTCAACTTTGCTGGGGTCATGCTGCATGGTAGCCATACCCACTTCCTTAGCTATAGACCCCTCCTCAGTGAACACCCACCTACCTTCTGAGCTGCCTGGAATGGTGCTGCTGGTACTATGCCGTACCCTGCTTAACAGAACTGAGCATAGCTCTCCTCACGTCCCATCTCCATTGAATGCTGATCTCTAAGACTGAGTTAGACTGCATTTTTTTAACTATCACCTGCTCTATGAGGTTGAGAACTTCCTGAAGATGTGACCCATCTGGCTATCACTTTACCAATAAAATTTCTCCATTGGGCCACAACCTTGATCAAGTCAAGCCTCCTTGTTTTCACTGGGCAAACGGCTAAAGCTCCCTCTATCTCCCATGTCAGAGCCTGGCTATATCAAGGGTTTGGTGAATATAGAGAGAGAGATGGATTTGGGTTAGGGATGGGAGGGTAAAGACTGAGAAGCAGAAGGGAGCCCCAGGGTTGAGAAGGCACCAAAGAGACTGACCTGACTGAACCAGGGAGCTGGAGACAAATCTGTGCCTTTATATGTTAACAGCAGTTTGAGTATGCACTGCCTACAAGGCTCAGGAAACAACTGGGAAAATTAACCACTGGTCTTTGCCCAAGAACTTGTATTGTGGCACACAGTACCAGGCAAATAAGCAATCAGCTCGCTAAGCTCCTGCCCATGGCTGTGGCAGGAACGGATGAGTCAGATTTAGGAAAAATTCAGTATCACTCACAATTATCACTTAGAACCCTGGCCCAGGAACAGTGTGGGGCTAATGGAGAAAACGTTGGTCCACCTTTATTTCTGGCTGGCTGCCCAGGGTTAAGATTCATAAAATCCTGGCATGTCTGCATAAGACACTGGCAGGGGTACACTAGTCCAACACACATACTCACTGAACTCAATCAGTAGCTTGCCATAGCCCCGGCGCTGATAGGGAGGCAGGGTTAGGATGCAGGCCACATTATAGTCTTCTGTTGATTCCTTCTCCTGGAATAGAAGGACAGGTAAGTGTGAAAGAAGGGACCTGGCTCAAAGCAGGGCCTAAGGACAGCCTAAGTGAGCACTAACCTTGGAAAAGTAGCCCACAATGTGGAAACCTTTGCAGTCATACTCCGTCATAACATAGAAGAGGAAAGGGTCTGTGTCATAGTATAAGGTCTTGTGATCGAGGAAACACTTGGCCAAAAGACACAAATTCTGGGAGTAACTCTGCAAGGGAAAAGGCCTGTCACCACTCTGGGTACCCTCCCTTGAGCACAGCCCATGGTCCAGGGTCAGCCAGGAGCTTCTTTGTGCTGTGTTCCAGACCAACAAGCAAGGAACATTCTTCCCTGGAAATTGATTCATTCCACCAGCCAGGCTGTCATCACTACTTAAACAGTGTCTCTTCTCAGCATACCTGCTTGGTGATGTGTTCAACTACCTGCCTACCTGGTCAGCTTCACTCAGATGACTTCCCATAACTCCATGAAAGCCTGGCTGGGGGATCTCCACTGCCTTTGCTGTATTTAACAACAAACTGATGTCTCCCCATGAGGCCAGAGTCCAGCCAAAGCTCCTGAGAACAGCTCTCCCATGTTTGACAATTTTAGGAGTCCAGCTGTCAAAAACCTAACACTATACCCACAGTCACACATCCTGGGAAATTATTTACTGTTCCATGATAGGAATTCTGGGAGTTAATAACAACAGGTTCCCCCAGAAAAACTGGATCTTGCTGCTTTCCTTCATACATAGAATCTATACTTCATTTCAGATATGGTGGGGTTTTATTGTTTTTTTTTTTTTTTGAGACAGTCTCACTGTCATCCTCAGTAGAGTGCTGTGATATCACAGCTCACAGCAATCTCAAATTCTTGGGCTCAAGCAATTCTCTTGCCTCAGCCTCCCAAGTAGTTGAGACTATAGGCGCCTGCCACAACGCCTAGCTTTTTTGTTGCAGTTGTCTTTCTTTAGCAGGCCTGGGCTGGGTTCAAACCCGCCAGCCCCAGTGTAGGGGGCCAGCGCCCTAACCGCTGAGCTACAGGCGCCAAGCCTGATATGGCTTTTTAACCACCTACAGGCACTGCCATTTGGATGCCTAGGTCCACACTTCATACAAAACAAAGAGTTGTTAATGAAGCATCCTCATCATCTGAGCTCCATCCCTTGTAAGACCATTGCTCATCCTTTCTTCTCTGCCTCTCACCCAGAATCATCTTTGTCTTTCACACATGCCTCTCACCCAGAATCATCTTTGTCTTTCACACATGCCATCTCTATATCTACACCTGCCTCTCAGAATCCCACTGATTGGAATTCTGGAATTCCCTTAGCCATGTAGTGTCCTCAGCCACTTCATCCTCTGGGTCAAGGGTCAAAGATTACCTCTTTTGGGTCCTGCCTACCCACCCTCTGTTTAACCCTTGGATCTAAGTGGCCATTGGCATGTTTGTCTCCCCCATAAACTGGCAGGTGTCAGAAAATGGAGATAATGTTCAATTCCTAATCACCTGTGTACCTTCTAGCACCTGCTTTACAGTAGGAACTCAATAAAGACAAACCAAACTGATCTCTTAGCCTGTGTTTTCCAGAGCAGGAAAAAGGTGCTCATCTATCATATGGCAAGGCCCCACTGCCTCTCAGCCACTAACCTTGTTCTTACGTCCATCAATCTCAAAAAAAGAGATGGTACCCTTGCGGTAAATCTCATTGCCTGGGGGATGTCGCAGGTCACACTTGGTCTGAGAAAGAGAAAAGGATCAGGGAAGAAGGCAGGGTTGTGCGTGCTGGGATGCCAGCCATTCTAGACCCCTCGTACCAAGTGACGCTGAAGACACTTGAGGCTACGGCCATACTTGAGGCAGAACTCGCACAGGTAGAGGACTGGCAATGTGGTAAGTTCCTGTGGGTACGGGGAGAAGTACCACGGCTTGAGACGGTGCCGGCCCAGCTCAATGCACTCAATGTTCTTCATTCGGGTGACGATGTCGTCGTGGCTCCGGTCAGACACCAGGCTGCCAGTCATGCGTGGTGCCGATGGTATTCCATCTGAGCTATCTTGGGAGTCCTGCCCAGGGCCAGTGGAAGATATTAGAATAGACAACTCAGCAAAATGTTAGAGCTGACAGTCCCTAGACAGGTTTCCTTCTTCAAGTCTAACAGCAACCGTATGGGGGGATACTATAATCCCCACTCTCCAGATTTAAAAACATGAAACTCTGGGCTCGGCTCCTGTAGCACAGCGTTTAGCAACCATATACATGGAGGCTGGCAGGTTCAAACCCAGCCTGGACCAGCTAAACAACAATGACAACTGCAACAAAAAATAGCTGGGCATTGTGGCGGGCACCTGTAGTCCCAACTACTTGAGAGGCTGAAGTAAGAGAATCGCTTAAGCCCAAGAGTTTGGGGTTGCTGTGAGCTGTGATGCCACAGCACTCTACCGAGGGCAACACAGTGAAACTCTGTCTCAAAAACAAAAAAAAAAAAAACCAAGTTAAGAAAAAGTGACGCTGAGTTCAGCAATCATGTCACTGAGACGTGGGGCTTTTTTTTTTTATACAGAAA
>CAUYQV010127527.1:0-19446 GCA_963574575.1 Galagoides demidoff
GCCTGTGATCCCAGCTACTTGGGAGGCGGAGGCAGGAGACTCGCTTGAGCCCAGGAGTTGGAGGTTGCTATGAGCTGTGATGCCATGGCACTCTACCCAGGGGGATAGCTTGAGGCTCCATCTCAAAAAAAAAAAAAAAGAAAGTTCACTCTGTCTTCTGCAAATGTTGATTGAGTCTGTGCCGCTGGGTACACAGGAGAGACAAGGATACGTGAGGTGCCGATCCTGCATCCCCTTGGAAGGGAGAGTATGGATTCTCCAGAAATGTGAAGGAAAAGCATTTTTCAGCTTAAATACAGGAATCTGAGCTTCATGTACTTTAAAAAATCATTGCGAATATGGTGAGGCCCTCCCATTACCTGAATGTACTAATAAGAGCTGAAAGCCTGCAAACAGAGGTGGTCTGAGTTGTGTTTTCCACCTTTAATATTTATACAACTTAATTTATTTTATAATATTGTATAATAATTATGTTACATAATAATTTATGAAATTATAATAAATTATATTTAAATTATGTTATAATTATTAAATTATATTACATATTATCATATGTAATAATAGGTAATTATATAGCCTGCTATTTATATATTACTAACTTTAATTCTATGTTAGTAATATTCTATGCTACAATTATTTGCATATATAATACTAACTATTCAAATACACATGTCATACCAATACATATAGAATGCTAATTAGACAGTATTCTAATTATGTATAATCATATATTTTTTTTATGAAGCAAAAAATTATATAATGGAACAAATACATTTCTAAAACAAGTGTTGGAGTTCAACATCTCACTTTCAACATTTTGTATATACTATAGTTACACATTATCTTTTATATATAATGCTTATAATAACATAAGGATGTAAATAGCCTAGATTTCTTATATACTCTTTTTTTTTTAACCATGTGTATCTTTCTCTTTAATTTTTTTTAGGTAGAGTCTCACTTTCTCACCCTTGGTAGAGTGCCGTGGCATCATAGCTCATAGCAACCTCAAATAACTCTTGGGCTCAAGCAATTGTCTTGCCTCAGCCTCCCGAGTAGCTGGGACTACAGGCGCATGCCACAATGCCCCGCTCTTTTTAGAGATGGGGTCTCACTCTGGCTCTGGCTGGTCTTGACCCTGTGCGCTCAGGCGATCCACCTGCCTCAGCCTCCCAGAGTACTGGGATTATAGGCGTGAGCCACCAGGCCCAGCCCTATCTTCCTCTTTAAAATGAAATTGGTGAAGTTCTGCTTGGTCTCAAGTAGTGGAATCTTCCTAAGGCCACGGCCCTTTGATACAGTTCCTATGGGTCGCAACCCACAGGTTGAGAACCACTGGTCTAGAGCCTACGTGTCAGTTAAATCTACACTTTCTTCCATCCCTACCTTAATAAAGGGCATGAAGGCTGCAAAGTGATGGGGGGAGAAGCCCCAACACACCGAGCTCTCTGGCTCCTCTGCATCCATCCACTTTTGCCAACCCTTGTTCTGTGCCAGGCCCTTCCCGGGCCCAGGGGGCGGAGGGCCAGTGAGACACAGTTCCTGCCCTCACGGAGCTCACGGATGGGCCAGGCAGTAGTCACAGATGGCTGCAGTGGCCACTGTGCTAGAAGAAGGAACCGTGGGTCGATGGGGATGTAGAGAGGACCACTGACTCTGTCTAGGGCGTTGGAAGAACTCCTGGAAGAGATGTCTGGCTGGCAGTGGCTCTGATTTGAAGAAAGAGGAAGGAAGGGCACAATGAGGGGTGGAAAAGCATGGGGGGAAACTGGCATGATTGCTAAGATAATGCCCCTGTATAGGAGGTGATGGCAGAATAGCGGGGTGCCACTACTGCTGATGTAGTAAATAACACAAAGAAAAACAGTTACGAGTCGACTCAGGAGTAGGAACAGCAAATGGTTATTGAGCATTCACTGTGCTCAGCTCTTTGATGCATAATTTCATACAACCCCACAACAAACCTCTACACGCACAGTTACTATCCACAGATTTATAGGAGTGAACAGAAGTGCCAATATGTTGCTCAGCTGGTGAGTGCGGCAGCCAGGGCAGCAGCTGACCAAGCTTATGGTATCAAGGCCACTTGTTACTCTATAGAGAACCCCACGGATGGGGGCTGTGCAGTCCCATGCTTGGCCTGTGGCAGACGCTGACCAGTGTTGGCTCAAGTCTTAGAAAAGTGGAGAGAAGTGTATGAAAGAGGCAGACTGGGTCAGAGCAGGAAGGACCGGCCTTGGGCGATAAACTAAAGGGCGTGCACTTCATTCTGACAGCTGTGATAGGCATGGAGAGTATTGAAATGAATAGTGAGACACTTCAGTGTTGGGTATGAGAAAAATCCCTCTGAATGCAGGAGGACACACAGAAACAGCCCAGCTGGCTGGAAGAGAGTTGTCACGATCTAGGGAAGGAAACGGGATGACCCAGAATAGGAAGGACAGTCAGATGTGGAGGAGAGAGAAGGAATGTGCTTGGTGACTAATTGGATATGGGGGGCGGGGGGAGGAGGGGGAGGAGGTCGGGATGGCCCAGATTCCTGGGATTTTAATGAGGGAATGGTAGTGTCCATCCCTCAAAGCAGCAGGGTAGAAAGAAGAATGTTATGGGCTGAATTACACCCCTCCCAATTCATATGTTGAAATCTCAATCCCCAATACCTCATAATGTGACTGCATTTGGAAATGGGGCCTTTGTAGCAGTGATCAAGTTCAAGTGAGATCATTCTAGTGGTCCCTCATCTAATCTGGTGTCCTTATAAGAAGGGAAAGTGTGGACACAGAGGTTGGCACGGAGCAGAGATGATATGGAGACACAGGGAGCAGATGGCCAGGTACAAGCAAAGGAGAGATGCCTGGGACAGACCCTTTCCACACCTTCACTTGGGACTTTGAGCCTTCAGAATCGTGAGAAAAGAAATTTCTGATGTTTAAGCCACATTGTCTTAGAACTTTGTTACAGAAGCTCCTAGAAACCCAATACAAGGAGTGACCATCTGGAGAGGCCCCTGACTTATGCTTGGGATCAGCTGAGTTTGATGTGTTGCTTTGGGACAGGCAGGTGGAGACAAGCACCAAAGTGGTGGCGAGAGACGCGAGTCCAGGACACACTGGGCAGCTTAGGACTAGTGATTAACACATGCTCATCGTCCCTGACACTCTGGCATCTATAAAACTGTAGGACTTGTACATAATGGAAATTTGAAAAATAGTTGATTGAGTAAATGTCATGTTTGCCTAAGGACAGAGGACAGAACAGAACTACAAGGACATTGGAACTAATTCTAATTTCCCATCCCAGTACTCAGAAGGGTCAATGGAGCCCTATAGACACAGAGATGTAATGACGGCTTGTCTGAAGGCAGTGGATTTTAGAGAATTGCTCCACTGGTTGGTGATTATTTCCACTCACTAGAAAGAATAGTTCCCTCTTTGTTTGATAAAATCTAAATGTGGGAGAAAAAAATTAAACATCCAAGCTATTCTAATAACAGAGAACTATAGCCTGTCAAGAGTCTTAAGTTCATGTCCACGTTCTGAAACACTGACCTTCAAGGGAGCATGTCAGTAGCATGTCTATTTCAGGTAGGAGCTTTAAAGTCTTCTTAGCTTTAAATGTCAAAATAAATAAGCAGCATGACATAAGAGAAAATGGCAATAACTGGAAGCCAGGAGACATTACTTTGAATTCTAGAACTGCCTCTGAAAAACCAGGTGACCCTAACCTTTCTGGGTCTCCTTTCCCTCATCTCTAAACAATAATGGGGAAGGGGTAATTGGATGATCTTCCAGCTCTGACATCCTCTCAACGTTGCCTTTAATTGCCACTGGTGATAAGATAACATTTCTGTAAATTGACCTGCCAACCTGATTTAGTCCGCCAGCATGAAGGCATGAAAAAAGATGATGGGCAGAAATTAAAATATCGCAGATGATTCTGGTAGACTAATTTCCCTCTTTAAAAGTGGCAGATGGGACACTGGAAGGAGACAAGACGTGGTTTTAGAAGGCATCTTCATTACCAGCAAACTGGGTTTTACTGGAAGGTTGAACTCGTGTGATCACAGTATTTTGTCCGATGAGTTGAACTGCCACCACGTTGAAGGCGGCTATGGAAGATCACCCACTCCTGCATTTGTGATTTCCCCTGGACCATTTAGTACTTAAAACCCGTGTTGACCTTTTCTTTGTATGCCTACACATCTCAGCCCTGAATATAAGCCACGGGAGATAATTAGGATTTATTGAGTATCTATTTAGTGTCACATTTTTGTCCCAGGTCCGTAATACCTCACTGTACACTTCCCTGGAGTAGATGCTGCCAGCCGCACCATAGCTTCTTTGCACTCAACTCAACCTGCTGATGGTCGCTCACTAAGGGCTCTGTGTGGCCATGGGAGGACGTGTTGCCTGTGAGAACAAGCTAGATGGGCACAAGAATTCCTCCTGTAGAATCAGCCCTCAGCAGTATCAGATGGAAATTTGTTGACTGAATACACCAACTTCTTTGCCTCTTGGTTAGGATAACTCAGAGGCATATGATAACCTTGGTTATGGAGCTTCCCAAAGAGGATGAACTCCAACTGCTAGATATTGGGCTTGAAGATACACTTTTTAGTGGGTGTCTTCTTTGTCTGTCCTTTTTTTTTTTTTAATCTGAAACCAGGTCTTGTTCTGTTGTCTGGGCCAGAGTGCCATAGCATCATCATAGCTCACAGCAACCTCAAACTCTCAGGGTCAAGTGATCCTCCTGCCTCAACCTCCCAAGTAGCTGAGACTGTAGGCATACTTGGCTTATACAGTTTTGTTCTGTTTTATCGTTTTTTGTAGAGCTGGGGTCTTGCTATATTGCTCAGGTTGGTCTCAAACTTTTAGCCTCAATAATCCTCTCTCCTCAACCTTTCAAAGTGCTAGAATTATAGGAGTGAACTACCTGGCCTTTTTCTGTCTTAATGCAATGATATTTCCTGAGATCACCTCCCAAATAAATTACTTAGATTCAAATTCTTATCTCAGGGCCCTCATCCAAACTAAGACATCCTCCAAGATCCTTATGAGTAGGTAACGTTATTGCCAGTTTGTAACTCCGTGTGGTTAAATAATAGTTAAATCTTTTTTTTTTTATTTTTATTTTTTATTACTTCTTCCTCCTGTAGTGTTTTCTAGCCTCCCGTGTAGTTGGGATCACAAGGTCCAGCTGTCTCATTGTCCTGTTGTTGTTGTAGAGACGGGGTCTCACGCTGGCTCAACTGGCTCAGGGGGGTCTTAGCTGGTCTCGAACCTCTGAGCACAGGTGATCCGCCCGCCTCAGCCTCCCATAGCGCTGGGACAACAGGCGTGAGCCACCATGCCTGGCCAATAGTTAAATCTTGGTGCTGGGGTTGGTGACTTCCATTCCCTTTTAACCTAGACCAGTGGTTCTCATCCAAGGGAGGTTTTGTTTCCTGGGGGTCATTTTTGACCTGCGGGATGCATTTTTAGTCGTCACGCTGCAGGGTGGTATCTAGTAGGTAGAGACCAGAAGGGCTGGTAACATCTTACAATGCACAGCTCAGCCCTCTACAACAAAGACACCTCCAACCCAACCTACTCAGTGGAGCCAGCTGAGCAATCCTGCTCCACACCCAGCAAGACTGGTTGTTGAAGGGTGGCTCCCATTATGACTGGTCATTGTCTTTCACGTCCAGGGCCAAGCTGTGGCTCAGCTGTGTTCCACTGTCCCCAACGTGACTGTCTTCGGAACAGCTTCCACTTTCAAGCATGAAGCTATCAAAGACTCCGTGACCCACCTCTTCGACAGAAATGCAGACTACGTCCAAGAAGTGAAAAGGTGAGTCGTCTGCTCAGCCAGCACCAGGCTGGCCCCTTGCTTTTCTCTCAAAGAACGGGAGCATTCCTTCAGAGCAGGGACAATGATAATAACAGCCATAGTAATGAGAGCAAAGATATATAGGGGGGCTTAGCATTACCAGCTTTCCTGGTGACTGCTTCCCATGTATTCGCTCATTTAACCCTCTTAACACCTCTATTACTATCCCCAATGAACAGAGCCATTGAGTAACATGCAAAGCAATCGCTTCTCAGCCTTTTGGCTAAGATCAAGGGTGGAGTAACGTGCAAAGCTAATGTATTAAAGTTACACTGGTTGCTGTTAGACTGTCTGAAGCCAGAGAGGTTTAGTTCTCACCCATTCCCGTGACAGCCCAGGGTGGATGTTTGGAGCATGGGCTTGCATAAGGACATTCAAGGACTTTGCGTCTTGTGCCTCCACCCTTATCCTGAGTCTTATGGTCCTTTGCTTCTGGCTGGCAGATAGGGAGAGAGCACAGGAGGGTCAGGAATCAGGGGCTGTTCTTGGGGCAGTCCCAGAAGGAACAGCCACCTGCTTGTATTCTAGGGCTAGTAGTCGGGTCCTTGGCCATGTCTTCCCAGAAGTGAACTGGGAGATGTTGTCAAGCTGGGCACCCATGTGGGCGTGGCACAGGTAGGAAAGGTGTCCAACCAGGCATTCCGAATTTGGAGCCCATGCCGTTGCTATACAGACAGTGCCTCTCTAAAGAGTGAAGTGTGAGCCAAGGTTCCCTGAGGGAGAAGGGGCTGGAAAGGAGGTGCTCAAGGAAGGGAATGTCAAGTGCACAGGTACTGAGGAGCCTCAGATGCTGAGAGAACGGCCGGAAAGCTCAACAGGGCCCAAGTCCAGGGGCGTCTGGCTATCTGCTCTAAGTACAGACATTGGGACAGAGGAGGGACATTGAGACCTGGGGCGGTGAGGGAGAGGGGCATGAGATGAAGCTGGGCAGGAGACGGGGCTCAGTTAGAGTCACATGGAGACCCCACACACCCAGCTAAGAAACGTGGATGCCAACCTGGATGTGACCGAGAGCCACCAAAGGATCAAAGTGGTGGATGTGGGTTTTGAACAATCACCGGTGGTGTGGAGAGAGTGGAAGGAGGGGGAGGCAAGAACTGGGAGGCCAGTTGCTAGCCGCTGGAGCCACCTGGGAAAATGCTGGTTTAGAAGCTGTTGATCATGGCCGTGTGCATGTCAGTACAAGGAGTCAGGTGGCAAGTCCAGCCGCCAGCAGGGCTCCAGATGATTTGAGGGTCTGACCCAGCTGCTGCTCGGGGCTCCAGGCTTGTCCTTGGGGTCCACTATGCTGACTGTTCCTGGGGAGACACAGAGGTGACTCAGCACCACTGTTTCCGCATTTTCATTTTCCAGAGCTAAATTGTGAAATGCAAAGCTATTCAGTTGCCCGGAGGCATCGTAATAAACAGTTTTCTCCCAATCACAAATGAAGATGGAGAATGGAAAGATAACTGAGGGGCAGGGCTGATTTTGAGGTGACAGCTTTAGAGCAGATTGGGTGAAACCTGTCACATTTCTTGGAAAGAAGAATCTTCTGGTGGTCTAAGTTTTCACGGTCGTTTCAAAACTGCAAATGTGCAGATTCGCATATATTTTAAGTTGTCCCAATAGAGAATAGAGGTTCCCCCTGTTTCTGCTCAGATGCAGGCTGATTTAGAAGCCACTCAGTTCCATGCCTCTCGGGTAGTTCTCCCTGCTTCTAACTCAAATCTCTCCATCTGTGGTCTGGAAAATGTACTACCACTATCCCTTCAGTAATCCTTCCTTTCACCCCCCCAGGGGCTATTTTTGCAGACCTCCTTTCATTCATTCACTACCCACCTGCTGGATAAACACATGCTGAGTGTGCAGGGCTGGGGACTGTGTGGGGGATGGGGGGATCCGGCCATGGGGACCCCGAGAGTCCCTGTCCTCATGAAGCTTAGAGCCTAATTGGAGGAGAGGAGACAAAAATAAAACTGTAACAAGAATTCACTAAGGGGCGGCGCCTGTGGCTCAGTAAGTAGGACGCCAGCTCCATGTGCTGATGGTGGCCCCGGCCAAATTACAACAACAAATAGCCAGGTGTTGTGGCGGGCACCTGTAATCCCAGCTACTGGAGAGGCTGAGGCAAGAGAATCACCTAAACCCAGGAGTTGGAGGTTGCTGTGACCTGTGTGATGCCACACCACTCTACCCAGGACAATAAAGTGAGACTCTGTCTCTACAAAAAAAAAAAAGGAATTCACTAACTCACACTTTTGATATGTGCTTTGGTGGCGAAATGCAAGGTGAACATTTGCCAGTGGGGAAATCAGCAACATGGTGAATGACAGAGTAGGATTTGGAGAGTTGAGGGATAAGAGGTGGCCGGGGGAGGAGCATTTCCGAGGAGGGAGAACGTAGGTGCTCAGGTTCCAGGGCAGGAAAAGCTCGGTAAAGTGGAGAATAGAAAGGAGACCAGGGCAGCTGGAAGTGGAAGGATGTGAGGGGTAGGAAGAGAAAGGAATCAGGAGACGGCAGCTTTTCTGAAAAAATGAGGACCCATCACCAGGGAGCTCCTTCTGCCCCCTTTCCCAGGCAGCCACCCCGTCCCCTCATCGCCTCCCTGTCCTGAGCTGGCGATTTCTGCCATGTCATAAGAGAATAAGACAATAGCCTCTGAGACCTGCTTCACCACCACCTGCCTTCAGTGGTTCTTCCAATGGCTGTCGTGTTGTTAAGCAGGGATGACAATAAAGATGACGGGAAGATGCAGATGTGTCCCAGCCATCCTACCCCTGGGAAATAATCCAGCAGAAGAGAAAAGCTACAGTACAAAGCTTCCCACCGCACAGCCAACTGCCGCTTCCCCCTCCCTGTAAGGGCTCCCCGCGGCGTCGTTGGCAGCGTGATTTACAGCGTCCTCTGCAATGGGGGAAATTCAGAACCGGCCTCCACCATCAACGGAAGGGAGACAGTTCAGTTAGATTATGCTACACCCACATGCTTGAGTGTTGCGCAGCCCTTAAAAAAAAAAAAAGATAATTATGAAGCCTCTGTCACAAAATGAAAAAGTGCCCACGGTAGCATCTTGCATGAGAAGAGACGAATGCCAAATTCCATCTACACTGTGATCGCAGCTTTGTACAAATTCTTGGCGCCTAGAGAGATAAACGGACGGGGAGGGGAAAGTAGCCGCCCGCTAACATGCAACAGGAGGGTGAGCGGCTTTGATTAAAGGGAGGGGAAAGTAGCCGCCTGCCAACAGGAGGGTGAGCAGCTTTGATTTTTGATCCAGATATTGTTACCCTATTATGTGGACGATGAGCTAAAAAACAAATGAGATTTCTTGAGATGAAAACTCTCTCGTAAGCCAGTCTGTCAGCAAGCCTCTTTTGAACGCATGCTTGGTCTTGAGCCAGGTGTTATAAAGGGAATAGAGACAATATATACATATGGGTGATACAGACCTACCCTTTACATCAGTTACCTCCTCTCCGCCGGGGAGGAGAGAGAGGACTACGAGAGAAACCAAGCCAAAGAACAAGAAACTTTGAATCGTGTGCACTTGACTGTCAGGGCTTTAGAACAAGAGAAAAGAGAAAGATCAGAGACAGCGTGTCAAAGGGGACAGCCCCTCAGGTGGCTCTTGAAGGATGAGAATGATTTCTGTCATCCAGAGAGGTGGAAGAGAGTCCCAGACAGTGGGGAGTCTTGGCCAGAGTGAGGCGGGTAACAGGAGCCACGCTTCATCAGCCTCCTGCTGCCTGCTAAGAGTTCCATTAGACCATTTTACATGGGCTTCGGACAATACTGCAAGTATTGATAAAGCAATCGAAACTTAGGTCCAGATTTGGCCTCAGAGGTGTGTGAGTCTATCAACTTTCTAGTCTGCAAAACTCCCTTGGGGTGTTAAATATGGAAGGTGACAAACAGAATGGCTGGGTGGGTGCCATCATGAAGTTGACAAACTGTTACGTTAAACCACTGCAAATCCAAGTTAATGATGCCGCAAATGGACAACAGAGATGCGGTGGAAAGTGCAACCAGCGTATTAGTAGAGAAAGTTCAATTGCAAGACTTATTAGGGTTAGCACCTGGTAGGGAAGTACAGGGACTGGGGAGCACGGGTAAGCACCGTTTAAATGGAAGCCCTGAGTATTCACAGAAACTTCCTACTTCCAGGCTGTGCACATTTTATGAAGTAACATAGATACTGTCTTTATTTTTCAGAGGTGGGAGGCCAGGTGCAGCTTGGTTACATAAGTGTCACACATGTGGCAGGACTCAGCCCCAGGGTTGGGGTCTTTCTCACACCCACTCTCATGAGGGCAGTGGGGGTGGCTTCCCCAGGCCAGGGAGGAAGTCGGCCTGCCCATATCAAAGCACATGACAGTGTCAGATGCTGGGATGGTAGCAAAGGGCTAGAGCAGAGCTTCTCCACCTCAGCATTTTGGGGTGATCATTCTGTTGTGAGGTGCTGTCCTGTGGGATGTTTAGCAGCACCCCTGGTCTCTGCCTATTGGATGCCAGTGGCACCTTGTGTCCCCCAAGACAACATAAAATGACCTTGTTAAGAACCACTGGGCTAAACTGATGAGGCTCTTGGAAGCCCTTAAATGGAGTTAAAACTGGGTTATGTCAGAAATGTAGATTCCTTTGTGGATTTGAAGCAAGTAAGAGCTGTTAGGAAAGGTGAATTTGTGAACCCCTGACCTGGCTGCAGTGTACAAGATGAGCAGAGGCAGGACCTCCAGGGGCAGGGGAGCTGGCATTGAAGGGTCAAGAGAGAAGCATAGGACCTCCAGAGGCAAGGGACCTGGCATCAAAGGGGCGAGGGAGAGGCACAGGACTAATGATTAGGGAACAGACCACAAGAGGAGACGAAGACCACTTTTCCTTATTGTGGCTGTCAGACAACGGGCATTGATAGCCATAACCACTTTCTTTAGACAAGATAAGTGGCGTGGGAGTAAGACCTACAAGTGACCCACACAACAGGCCCAGGAAAGCCAGGAAAGCAGGAACTGGATCTTGGGTGAGTCAAAAGCCACCCACATTGAATGACTTGGCTCTGAAGGCTGGGGATAGAGATAAGACACAGGTCCAGTTGAAGGAAAAAGGACTCCAACTGTGTCCAGCCCTCTGTGAGAGGCCTACTATGTCCCAGGCACTGTTTGGCCCTTGGTGAAAAGCCTACTATGTGCCAGGCACAGTTTAGTCCTCAGTGAGAGGCCTACTGTGTGCTAGATACTATGCCCAGCCCTCTGTGAGAGGTCTACTGTGTACCAGGCACTGTTTAGCCCTCTGTGAGAAACCTACTATGTGCCAGGCACTGTGCCCAGCCCTCAGTGAGAAACCTACTGTGCACCAGGCACTGTGCCCAGCTCTCTGGGAGGGGCCTACTGTATGTCAGGCACTGTGCCCAACCCTCTGTGAGAGGCCTACTATGTGGTAGGCACTGTGCCCAGCCCTCTGGGAGGGGACTACTGTGTGCCAGGCATCATGGGAGGCACTCTGAAATAGTGTCAGTCAGTGACGGCTAAAGCTGTGGCACAGATGAGGTCTCAGAGAAAGGAGGATTCAGAAAGAGAAAACTGAGAGGAGGGCTGAGGATACAGTTGGACGTCAAAGTCACATCAAGGGAAATTCATTTCTTGGCAAGGTCAAAGGGTCTCTCCCCCAGTACTGGCTCTGCGGGAACCTGCCAACACCCAGCAGAGAGTCTTCCTACCGTGCAGGCAGGAAGCAGCGAGGCAGCATTCACCATCAAGGGCCAGGGGCTGGGGCACAGGAAGGGCAGACATGAAGGTCTTGGATCAGCAACTCCAAAATATCTTGCTGCAGAATGCGGCCTAGAGACCCCGCAAGCTGGGGCTATTTGTGTTTGCTTTTTTTGCAGAGATTTATGTTAGCAGGAGAAAGCTCATGTAGAACAGCTACATTTGACCCTTTGCCCCCATCCCTGTGCTTCTATGTAATTATTATACATATGTGGGCAGGGCAACACCCCCAGAAATCCAGGGTGGGGGAGAGACGGGGATGGTCTTTGTGCCTCTGCAGGTGACAGTCATGATTATTTCACTGCCACAGTGCTTGTCAGTGTGAGCGTGACCCCGGGGAAAGCTGGCCCCAGGCCACTGATGGAACTTGGAACATTTTAAATAGACTAGACTGAGTCAGACTCAGGGTGACCCATTTGCGGGGTTTGTAATGATTGAATGGGGACGTGGCACTTTAGTCACACAACTCCTACCTGAAGAAACATTTCTACCCTCAAATGAAACAGCGTCTTCCTGAGTGGTCTAATAGACACAGTCCAAGCATCCTCACCCTCTGGGCAGAGAATGAGATCTGCCTCTCCCCCGCCTCCTCCCCACCACTGACCTTCAAAATGATACAATGACAGCAGGAGGGAGAAGGTTTGTGGCTTCCCTGAGCTCCGTATACCAACTTATTTAGCTGTAGGAGTGCTGAGTGATGTGGGGAAGGACAGGTGGTCCATATGTGAAAGAGGCCTACAGTGTCCCCTCCACCCCTAGCAGCCCCCAGCTTTTCTCAGCCCCTGCAGGAGCCTGCAAGGCCTAGAGGTGACAGTGTTGCTTACGTCGGGGCTGGCCACAGCTCACCCTGTGAAACCCTGCTCCACCTCTGTGACTGTCACCTGGTTTCTACATGGGACCAAACTAAGGCCCTCCTGCTCTCTGCAGCAGGCCCCGGGCTAAGTCACCTAACCTCACTGAGCCAGGGTTTGCTCATCCACAAAATGGGGAGAATGGTGGCCCTTTACTGCCATCAAATGTGAGGTGCACGCTCCTAAGAAGGTCATGGTCATCAAGCCTCAGCCCCCATGGCCTCTGGGCTGCCGGCTCCACCTGCCCTGAAGGTCGCATGGATTGCCTGTTGGGCTGTCAAGGCTTTTGCACACTCTTGCTTTCCATGCCTGTTTTCTGCCAGAAGACCATCTTTAAATCAGGCTGTTCCAAAAAACCCAAAAATGCTCCTTCTAGAAGGAGGCAGTGGCCAGGACTCCTTGGTTTTTTTGCTCATCGGTCGCTGCTGAGCAGAAAGGTCATCTTCCAGCCCTCCTGAGTGGCTCTGTTAGAGCAGGGATTTCCCTGTGTCCAGGTTGTCCACAGATGTCCTCCCTCTTAGCCCACAAGTCCCTGAATGGTCAGAGCAAGCTCAAACCTCTATCTACATCTTCCCAGCTCCACACACAGCACCCACTGGAAATAAACACTCAGCAAAAAAAACCAAGCGCTGCCATGGACCCAGAGCTTACCACGAGCTGAGCTCTGGGCCTCACCTACTCAACTCATTCAAGCTTCCCCCAAACAGCTTCCCGAAGTGCAGGTGTTACCACCGTCATCCCGGTCCACAGCTAAGAAACTGAGACAAGAGGTGGCTCACCTGAGATCACGCAGCAAGCCAGTGGCAGAGCTAAACACTTAACACACACGTACAGCTGGCACTCCTTAGGCCTGGTGCAATACTGTCCTGAGCTGGCCCTCGCCCCCACCCACCCACCTCCGAGTGAGCTCTTGGCTGTGACAAGTAGTCATGGGCTCCTTCTAGAAGGAGGCAGTGGCCAGGACTCCTCATTGCCATGGCTGGTGGCCCAGAGCCTCTGACTGCTTAGGTGACGCTGTTATGCAGTTCTCCCAGGACGCCTTCCTCACGTCACCTGGCCAGTTCCTGCCCATCAGTCACTGCTCAGCAGAAAGGTCATCTTCCAACCCTCCTGAGTGGCTCTGTTAGAGCAGGGATTTCCCTGTGTCCAGGTTGTCCATGTATTCCTGTGTCCAGCTTGTCCACAGATGTCCACCCTCTTAGCCCACAAGTCCCTGAATGGTCAGAGCAAGCTCAGACCTCTATCTACATCTTCCCAGCTCCACACACAGCACCCACTGGAAATAAACACTCAGCAAATGGCTTTCCAGTGGCTGTGAACTTAGGGTAAATCTGTGCGACTCTGACCTTGGGCCTTCCCTATAAACCAGGGTCTAAAGAGCAGCTTGAAAATAGAGACCTTTTGGTCTAGATATTTGGAATAACATGGTCGAACTCTGGATATGAGTGATTTAAGATGCAATTTAAGCCTGATTTCTTCAAAGACTAAACTGACTGCTCCCCAGAGCTGTTTGCCAATGTAATGCTTCCGTAGTTACACTGGCCTAGATGTTTGTTGAGTCTTAAATTCAGAGTGGTGAAAAGCCAGCTTTGGAGTTAAACTAGACCTAGGTTTGAATTCCAGCTGTTAACAAGAGCTTGGGCCCAGCGGCTGCATCTGTAAGCCTCACTTTCTTCATCAAAAAAGTGGAGTTGCAATGTTTGCCCCAAAGGCTTATTATAAGGATTAATTATTAAATAGCTGGTGTATAGCAGAGGCCCAAAGTGTGAGTTTCCTTTGCAAAGAAACAAACATATACAGACTTGGAATACTGGGATTTAAAAGGCTTCCTCCATTCTCTTTTGTTCATTATCTGTTCATTTAATTATTCATACATTCATTTAGTCCGTCATATTTTGGGGGAACCAATGCCTTGTCCAGCAGCAAGAAAAGGGCTGTGGAAATAAAAATACACCTCACAAACATGGTCTCTGACTCATGGAGCTTATATTTGATAGAAGAGACAGTTGATAAGTAAGTAAACATAAGTACTTAGAGCCCATGATGGACTAAAAAGTATCTCCAGTGTAGACACTAAAACAAGAAGGGAACTGAAATAGGAATTAATTGAGGGTGGTTAGTTACAGCTCTTCTGGGGAAGTCACGCTGAGGGAGACCTGAAGTGTAAGAAGGATCCGGCTCTAAAGAGAGCTGGGAAAGGGGTGTTTGGGCAGAGATTATGGCACGTGCAAAGGCCCTGTGGTAGCTGCCCGTGGGGGACAGGGAAGTGGGCAAGTGTTTCTAGGCTGCCTCTTGCTGTGGGCAGGCTCTGTATTTCTATAGGCTAAGGTGGGGCAGCTAATGCAAGATGCAGCTGGCAGTTTGTGGGAAAGAACGTGAACCAGAAAATGGAGTAGAGACGTGAGGGACATCAGAGAAGGAATGAAAAGCCAAGGCTGGGCAGGTCCATAGGGGTGTGTCTGGTGGTGTGCACGGCCTGAACACAGGCATCCTGCAGGCAAGGGGGAACAGAAGCTCCAGAGTCAGATTAACGTGACTTTGTATCTATACCGCAGAGGAAGGTGGAGAGGGAGGAAAGCCATTCCCTGCCAGATCAGGTGCCCCGTGAAGACAGGGCACATGTTGGTTTTGTTCACAACTCTGTCCCCAGCACCTCAGACAGAGTCGGGACCACAACCCTTGTTCCACAAATATGAATTAACTGAATGACTGTCAGGGGGGCCTAACCATTTACATGTTACCTCATCTCATTCTTACCACAAAGAAACATGCTAAGCTCCCCTTGGCCACAGAGAAAGCAAAGAGTCAGAGAGGCTGAGTGAGATGGCTGCGTACAAACGCAGACCCTCCGACCCCATGTTCACTTCTCCAGCGCAGCCTGGTGCCCCGTACCAGCCACCAGCCAAATTCTTATAGCTGGACCCAGGAGAAAATTTGAGTTCCTGCCCTAAAATTAAATTAATATGAGGATATGGAAGATTAGGTTACATTGTTTGTGTTTGTTAGGTGGAGTCCAAGCTGTAGTTGGGCCCCTCCCCAGCCGTGCCATGTCCCCTTCCACTGTGCCTGTGAGGTGACACTCACCAATCTCTGCTCTCCTCTCTTCTCCCCTTCCCCCCCACACTTGAATTTAATTGTTTTTTTCTCTGTGTTGGAGTGTATTTGTTCATCTACTGGTTTCACATTAATATTGAGTACACTGGATACTTGCTTCTCCATTCTTGTGATAATTTTGAAGAAGAATGTTCTCCAACATTATCCTCACAGTTCATCCTCACATCTTCTTCCCTGCCCCTGACTCTTCTGCCTTTGCTTAGTGTTTAAAGGCTCATCTAGATAATCCTGACTCCGCTCCCTATTTTAAGGTAAACTGATCAGCGCCATAATTCCACCTGCAACGTTAAATCCCCCTTGCTATGTATTAATATTCATAGGTTCTAGGGCTTACAATGTGGACATCTTTGCAGTCCATTATTTTGCCCACCACACAAAGGTAAATAAAGGATAGAAAGAGACCCAGGATTGATTTTAGAGTTTCGTTCTTTCTAGGTTACAGTGAATGGTCTTACATGGTCAAGAGCAGGGGTCCTCAAACTTTTTAAACAGGGGGCTAGTTTCCTGTCCCTCAGAACGCTGGAGGACTGGACTGCAGGCCCTGGGACCAGTTGGCTGCTAAGGAGGGGACAGGCAGTGGCGGCAAAAACACCCGGTGGGCTGGATAAATGTCCTAGATGGGCTGCATGTGGCTCATGGGCCGTAGTTTGAGGACGCCTGGTCAAGAGGGACCATGGGCTGAAAACCTAGGCAAAGCCCTGTTGGCTCTGAGAAGTGTGGATACAAAAGTAACACTACTTTCATTCAAATTGAAGGAGTTGGGGGAAGTGGGCACAGAACGGGAAAATACTTTGTTTCCACTTCTGCAGGTTAATACAGGAGATGTGGAATATTCATCTAGTATTATTCCTGCCCTATCTCTCGCTGCTCCCAGAGCCCTCAAGGTTCCCCTTCTGGTAGTCAAACCTTATGACCTGTAAAAGGAAAAGGATCAGCAGGGTCGCTGACAGGTCACAGCATTTAGCCTTGTCTTCTCACCCTTTAGAATCTCTGCGGAAGGCGTGGACATCGTTTTGGACTGTCTCTGTGGGGACAACACTGGCAAAGGGCTCAGTCTTCTCAAACCCCTGGGAACTTACATTTTGTATGGTGAGTGCAAAACAGCTTTGGGGCCATGTCTGGTGACAGGGAGCACTGCCTGCCTGTCTACAGACAGAGGCTCTGAAAGTGAACAGTGCTGATATGCGGAGCGCAGTGGCTTTGGGGATCTTTACTCTTTCAGTGTTCTCTATATTGCTGTGAGCTGTTTCCAATTATAAAAATAACATGTCATTCCAAATGGGATCCTGGCTTGGCACCTGTAGCTCAGTGGTTAAGGTGCTGGCCACATGCACTGGGACTGGCAGGTTCAAACTCAGACCTGGCCTGCTAAACAACAATGACAATAACAACAACAACAACAAAAAAGCCAGGCATTGTGGCGGGCACCTGTAGTCCCAGCTACTTAAGAGGCTGAGGTGAGAGAATTGCTTAAGCCCAAGAGTTGGAGGTTGCTGTGAGCTGTGATGCCACAGCACTCCACCCAGGGCAACATAGTGAAATTGTCTCAAAAAAATAAATGAATAACAACAAATCAAATGCGGTCCAATAGGCCCACCCAGTATTGTCACTAATACGAGTAGAATCAATAAAGGACTTGACGTGTGGAAGGTGCACAGGTAGAAAATATTAATGGCTTCAAAGGACATTCAAATGAGAAGGTTTAAAAGACCCACAGTAGGGTGGGGAAGAAAGGTTGGGATCTGGGGAGTTTAAGGAAGGTTGTATTGGAGATGGAGGTTAGAGTCTCCTTCCCCTCAGTTGCTCCTAACAGCCCGATCAAGACAGAAGCTCTGGGTGGATGGAGCTCAAGTCCAGTGCCAGCTGCTCCCACGTCCACTTCTGTGCTCTTAATTGTGGGGAAGATGCCTGAGAAACAACTGGAAGTCGGTTCCCTGCAGCACGGTGGGGCTCCAGAGCCTCCCTTCCCACTCCTGTTTCCTCTCCTCTGTCAGAGACACACAGACTGATTTATTGGTCTCCACAAAGCAAGATAGGCACATATGAAGCCCCATGTCACATTCCAAAGCCAAATTATACTGGGAACGTCTGATGTTTGAGATTCTTGGTACCTCTGTCCCCTGATGGTACAATAAAAAATTGAGCCTTAATTTTAAAAACCCACTTATTGCCTTGCTCCTCCGCTTCTGAAAGCAATATTGGAGGTGCATAAATATCTGGGGATCTTTCTGTCATCATCAGATCATTATATCAGGAAGAGTTGAGCTCACCAGCCGTGGGGTAAAGTGATTTCAATTGTGGCCACGTATTTGCTTGGAAATGGATGCATAAGTTATTATTGATGACAGAACTTAGGAGAGTTCGTGCACGTCACAGGGGTGTCGGATATGACTAACATGTGAATCAAATAAAGACGGACAATTTATTCCTCCTCACCATTTACCAGGAGTTCTATTTTCGCCCCAATTCCCTGATGTCATTTTGTTAAAATTCGACTTGATCATCTCACAAGCATCTAATTCATCCCACTGATGACTCAGTCACTCATCTACGAAGGCCTGGTACTGTGATACCTAGTGGTAGTCACCCCATAAAAGCAGAAGCGATGGTTAACAGACTGCTAGTTTATCCTGGCCAAATCACTTAAGTTTAATGTACGTATACATGCCTATTTCATTAAGTAACTGTTCTCTGAGAAGAACTTACTCCCAAATCTTTGGTGATATGGCAAGAAGGTCATTGAAAAGGCACCAATATAGTACCTGAGTGTTCCCCATACTTCTAAGAGCTCTCTTACCTGGCCCTGCCACCTGAGACCCACAAGCAGACTTTTCTCTCTCTATGGGCATCTTAGAGAACCTTTCTCACCTCCATCTCCCACCTGCCTGAGTATGGCTTGTTCTGATGGGCAAAGCTTGGTGTCTCACATCACTGGTCTCACTTATCACCTTTCTGTGCAGACCTTTTTGGAGCAGACACATCACCCCATTTCCTTGGCTTCTGACCATATTTTCATCCCACCTGCCACCTTTTATATGCCACTGTTCCTGTCCATTTACATTCTGAGCTCCACCTCTCCCGCCAGTTGAGTACCCAACCCACGTCAGAGCCCCCAGCCCCTCACTTGCTGGGGAATCAAACTCAGAATCATAAACGAGCTTCACTAAGCAGTTTATTTCCCAGTCTCAAAGAGCAAAACCAAGAAGACAGTTCACCAACTCATCATGCCATTTAGATGTTGGCCCATATCGCACTTGTAAGTCCCATTTTCCAAAGTAATGAAGCGGTCGGTCACCATAAGAAATGTTACCTTCTCTTTGAGCCCAGGGATGCCTACCTACAGTAGTCACCTTGATGCCCCACTCTCATTTCCCTCATGTTCCCAAGGCTTGATTCAATTCGTTTTCAAGTTCTTGCCAGTTCTGGACCAAACGACTGCCATTTTCAGGTGTAAGGAGAGATGTTAATGTCCGTGAGCATGGCTTGATTTGGGACTCTTCTATTTGCAGGCTCATCCAACATGGTGACTGGGGAAACCAAGAGCTTCTTCAGCTTTGCAAAATCAGTGAGTATCCATGCATGTCTGCCCTCCCGTGGTGGTGCTGTGACCTGCACACCGTGAACTCCTCCATCAGGATACCGACCTCACCCTCTTTGCCTCCACTTACATCCCTCATTTTCAATAAAGCCTCCCTTCTTGCCTGCTCACTGCACAGGGGCAGGAACCAAGCCTTGGGCTACTTCTGCCTGAACAAAGCAGAAAGGCAGGAATGTTGTTAAAACTCAAGAAACTTCATTTTGATTTCAACAGAGATTGCTTAAGTGTTGGTTGTTCTGATCATCACTCAAAAATGAACTTAGGCTCTGTG
>CAUYQV010127530.1:0-11897 GCA_963574575.1 Galagoides demidoff
CTAGACTTTTAAAGAAAAGAATGGGATATTACTTAGGGACATATCCATAAGCAGTAAAACTATTTTTTTTTTTGAGACAGAGCCTCAAGCTATCCCCCTGGGTAGAGTGCCATGGCATCACAGCTCATAGCAACCGCCAACACCTGGACTCAAGCGAGTCGCCTGCCTCGGCCGCCCCAGTAGCTGGGAACTCCGGCCCCCACCACACCACCCCGCCATTCTATATTTTTTTTTTTTTGGTTGCAGCCATCATTGTTGTTTGGTGGGCCTGGGCTGGGGATTTGAACCCGCCACCTTACGTGTACGTGGCTGGCGCCTTAGCCGATTGAGCCACAGGCGCTGAGCCCTCAAACTTTTTAAATAGGGGGCCAGTTCACTGTCCCTCAGACCATTGGAGGGCCGCACTGCGGGCCCCGGGACGAGTTGGCTGCTGAGCAGGACAGGCAGTGGCAGCAAAAACACCTGGTGGACCGGATAAATGTCCTAGGCCAGTTGCATGTGGCCCGCAGGCCATAGTTTGAGAACCCCTGCTTTAAACCTTTAAGCAAGGTACTATTATTATCCCCATTTGACAGCTGATGAAACCAAACTAGAATAGATCAATATACTTGCCCAAGACCACAGAGCTGGTAACCAATGAAACTGGGATCTGAACTAAGTCTATCTGACTCCAAAGTCACTGCTTTCCACCACAATGTGGAAAGGATATAAATGTTTCAGATGGGGTATCTACCTTGACTCCAGAAATTATAACTCTATTGGCAAGTCAAAACACATGAATGAAAAGCAAATAATAAAGAAGATACAGAGGCTCTTTTTTTTTTGAGACAGAGCCTCAAGCTGTTGTCCTGGGTAGAGTGCTGTGGCCTCACAGCTCACAGCAACCTCCAACTCCTGGGCTCAAGTAATTCTCCTGACTCTGCCTCCCAAGTAGCTGGGACTACAGCATCCACCACAAAGCCCAGCTATTTTTTTTTTTTTTTCAGTTTTTGGCTGGGGCTGGGTTTGAACCCACCACCTCTGGCATATGGGGCTGGTGCCTCACTCCTTTGAGCCACAGGCGCTGTCCCCCGCCTGGCTATTTTTTTATTTTTTGGTTGCAGCAGCCCTTGTTGTTTGGCGGGCCTGGGCTGGATTCAAACCTGCCAGCTCAGGTGTATGTGGCTGGCGCCTTTAGCAGCTTGAGTCACAGGCACCAAGCCAATACAGTTAGATTTCCCTTAGTTAGTGGTACTACACTTGCTTTAGGAGATTAGCAAGAGTAGAGGTCAGAAGGGCCAGAGACACAGCATTTCAGGAAACTTTCAGGAAGAAAAGTGACTCCTAGGCAAGGGTTTGGATTTGTATGGGCATTTCCTAACCCATTTACTTAATTGGCTTTTAAGTTGACACAACTGTATGTGTATCTTAGTTTCTGTTAGCTATAGTGTTCTAATCAAACACAGGCAATTTAGTGATATGATGTAAATGTACAGAATTGTAAAGCAGACTGCCACACTGTTTATTGCCCATGGTCCAAATCTGTCATGGCCTACTAATAATGGTTTTTCCTTTTTTTTTTTTGAGACAGAGCCTCAAGCTGTCACCCTGGGTAGAGTGCTGTGGCATCACAGCTCACAGCAACCTCCAACTCCTGGGCTCAAGCGAGTCTCCTGCCTCGGCCTCCCAAGTAGCTGGGACTACAGGCACCCACCACAACGCCCGGCTATTTTTTGGTTGCAGCCATCATTGTTGTTTGGCAGCCTGGGCTGGATTCGAACCACCAGCTCAGGTGTATGTGGCTGGCGCCTTAGCTGCTTGAGCCACAGGCGCCAAGCCAGTTTTTACATTTTTGAATAGCTGAAGAAAAACCAAAATAGTAATATTTTGTGACATATGAAAATTGTAGGAATTTCAATATTCAGTGTCTGTTAAATAAAGTTTTATTGGAACATTGCCACATACACTCATTTAGTATTGTCTGGCAGAGCTCAGTGATCACAACAGAGTGTATGGTCTGCAAGAACTAACATAGTTACTGTCTGGCCCTTTACAGAAAATGTTTGCTGACCTTTGTCTTACAGGTTATAAATGTCCCAAATGCTCCTCTCAGCCCTAATGTACGCATGTTGGGGGTGGGGGGGCGGAAAGAAAATTAAAAATACAGAAAAATACAAAACTATGCATTCACCAGGGAGAATTGAGTTGTTAACACGATTTGATGATATTCCATCGATGACTTTGAGTTTTATTTATCTATTCCTCTGATGAACATTTAGGAGGTTCCCACGGTTTTGAAATTACCAACAAAAGCATGCATATTGAGTTAACATCAGAAGGGGTGGTCATTTCGTTGGATCGCTCCAAGTTGTTTGGGAGTGCCCCCTGCAGGCTGGAAATAGCTGAGGCGCTCATGGAAATCCACTCAGTTGATTACAGGGGCTTTGAACCTTTAACTTGTCGCTTGTCTCTCCTCTCAACTTACCCGTTTTTACTGCTTGGCAGGGTCAGTGAGACGTCTCCTGGGCTACTTTTACTCCAGATATGGGTTGCCTGAACCCCAGGACGATTTAGGGAGCCCTTGAGGTCTTCTTTCCCTCCTTCCCTAGTGCTGTTATCTAGCTGGGAAATCTAACACAATACGGCACCAGCAAAGAAAAGGCCCAAAAGAGAGAGAATGTGATGTATTCCAGGAAAAGCATCTGAGTAGCGGTCTGGAAGAGCCAGAGAACTTAAAATGGGTTTGGCATAGTTTGGTGAATCCAGGTCGACTGGAGATGGGAGAGGAACTTCCGCAGCCTTTGGGGCCCATCCTGAGCTAGTGGTCAGTCCGGAGGCAGCTGCGGAAGGGAGCTCCTCTGAAAGGATGTTCGCCCTAAATCCAGGCCACATCTGCCGCGGGTCCGGTTCCTTTTGCTGGGGCAGCAGCCCCATGAGCGGGAGCTCCCACTGGTATGGGGAACTTCCCGGGACTCAGAAGCCGCGCTGCAGTCCCCGCATTTAGATGAACAAAGAGAGCGCTGCCAGCAAGTCCCGCCCGCGCAAGGGTGCCGCGGCCACTGCGGGGAGAACCCGGTAGGTGCGCGCCGCGGGCGAGCGGGGGCAAAGTTGCTGTGCAGCCGTCCGCGCCCCCGCAGGCCTCCTCCCTCCAGCTGTTCTCGGCCTCCGACCCCCGTCTGGCGGGCCTCACTTCCCCTCCTCTGCGCCTTCCCCCACCTTCTCTTTTCCCTCCGCCGCTACTTTCGTCTCCGCAGGCTCTCGCTCCCTCCCCTCCACTCCCGGGAGTGAGGACGAGCTGACGGGGGCGCGCGGCGGGAGCGCGCAACTCCGCGCCCGGGTTAGCAGCGGCAGCGGCCAATCCCAGCGCAGCCCGAGGCGGCGTCGCGCCCGAACCCGGGCCGGGCGGCTCCTCCCGCCCCCGCCCCCCGCGCGCCCGGCGGGGCCGGGGAGAAGAGCGCGCGGCCGCTGTGAGCGAGCCAAGTCGAGCCGAGCCGGGGGCGCAGAGCGCGGGAGGAGACGGCGGCGGCGCGGAGCCCAGGTGAGCTGGTGTTAGCCCGGCCCGGGGTGGGGGAACGCCTCCGCTTTTGGCCCAGGCGCTCTCGCCTTCTCTCTCTCTGGGCTGGGGACCACCGCCAGGATTGCACAAAGCCCCGAGGCTAGCTTGGGTTCACTCCACCGAGGGACCCCACGTGCACCTCCCCACGCCCCGCCACGTGGAGAGACGCGGCTCCCGGGATCCCTTCCCCGTGTCTTCGGGCCCTCAGGGCCGCGGGGTGGCCTCCTGGGCTGGGCCGCGCCCTGTCCCGGAGGCAGGGGAGGTCTTGGAGTTTGGAATCCTTGTCACCAGGGTCCTGGGCGTCAATGATTGAGGAGTCGGCTTAGGCCCACACCCTCGCGTTGACAGGTGGGGAAATCTGGAACGCGCAGGAAAAGACAGGGCCAGTGGACTTTGAGCATCGCCACCCTGCAGCCCGCTTGGCTTAGGGCAAATCCAGGCCCTGGTGTCTTGGACACCAGGTGGCAGGACCCTAGACCAGCACTTGTGTGGACTTGGGGACTTCTGCCTTTCCTCAGCCTGCCCTTTGACTAACCACCCCCACCGCCCCTCGCCTCTCTCCGCCAGAATCTTGCAAGCTTGGTTCTTTTGACCTAAATTTACTTGGGGCTTTAGCATGCTGTGAATGCAGAGAGGTGTCCACCTGACTCCCTGGGTGCTGGGCCCAGCCCATGTCAACACTGGGTCTTGGTGTCTGAGGTGCCACCGGATCCAGCCCTAAGTTTTTTCTGGCTTCTCCCAGCCCTTGCACTGCCCAGTTTGGGAAGTGGGGTGTTTTCACAGCTCTGCCAGCCTCTGCCCTGGCTGCTCTCACCTGGTGCTTAAGAGATTGCACCTCAGCACCTCTGATCTCTGCAGAAGGTTGAAGTGGAGGGATGGAGCTTGGGGGCGGGGGCATCTCAGTACCATCAGCAAGAGTGAGAAACTCCAGGTATGAGGCAACTTTTTTTTTTTTTTGTAGAGACAGAGTCTCACTTTATTGCCCTTGGTAGAGTGCTGTGGCATCGCTCATAGCAACCTCCAACTCCTGGGCTTAGGTGATTCTCTTCAGCCTGGTGTTTGGAGTCCACACAGTCTTAGAGATAGAAACTTCATCTACCATAGAGTTCTGCTATCTTTTGGCTCTGTCCCCATAAACTCCTTTGTTCCCTGAAGGAAGCCGACGCTGCAACCAGGGTAGGGCTTGGAGGAATTAGCCCACCTCTTCTTGAACCACCCCACAAAAACATGCAATTTCAGAATAAACAGTGTGTGCCATGCAAACACACTGGTAGGGTGAGCCCCAGACACCCCCTTTCAGATAGAAAACCTTCCAGTATAGAAAGTAGGCATTTGTTTTTTTTTTTTTTTTTTTTTGAGACGGAGCCCTCAAGCTATCACCCTGGGTAGAGTGCGATGGCATCACAGCTCACAGCAACTTCGAACTCCTGGGCTCAAGCGAGTCTCCTGCCTCAGTCTCCCAAGTAGCTGGGACCACAGGCACCCGCTACAACGCCTGGCCATTTTTTGGTTGCAGCCATCATTGTTGTTTGGCGGGCCCTGGCTGGGGATTCGAACCCACCACCTTAGGTGTATGTGGCTGGCGCCTTAGCCACTTGAGCCACAGGCGCCGAGCCAGAAAGTAGGCATTTGTGATGAGGGCATACAACATATTTTTGTATTAAAGAGTAATATCCATCATTTGATGAGCCCCTAACTTGGATAATAATAATGTTAATAACATTTATTGAGTTCTGTGTGCTAGATCCTATGCTATGTGTTTCAAGCATTATCTCATTTAATGCTTGCTCAAATCCTACAAAGCAAGGAATTTTTATCCCCATTGTAAAGACTAGGAGATTGAGGTTTGTACCAATCCTCTTAGCAGGATTTAGCCTCATTTTATAGAAGGGGTCAGAAACCATAGGTAACTTGCCCAGGGTCACACAGCTAATGAAGGCATATCAGGCCTAAGGGCCTTTTTGCTTTCTCACCTGTTCTAGAGCCCAGGCTCTTGCCAGGCTGCCTTGGTTTCTGGAAGAGCCCGGCTTGTTTACTAAATCAGCATTTAAAGACACAGATCTAAGCAGGCTCTATAGTAATGATGATTCTTAGGCTTGTCTTTGCCCTCAGGTTGTTAGTGGACTGGTAGCCAAATATATTCACTAATAATTATTCATTAGTTCTCATCCAGGGTAGTCACTCCCTCGTGACAAGCCTTTGGAAGAGTGTGGTTTTGGTTGTCAAAGTGCTGCTAAGCAGAGCGGCATCTGTGGCTCAGTGAATAGGACGCTGGCCCCATATACCAAGGGTGGCAAGTTCGAACCCGGCCCAGGCCAGTCTGCAACAAAAAAATAGCTGGGGCATTGTGGAGGGTGCCTGTAGTCCCAGCTACTCTGGAGGCTAAGGCAAGAGAATCACCTAAGCCCAAGTGCTGGAGGTTACTGTGAGCTGCGACACCACAGTACTCTACCTAGGGTGACAAAGTGGGACTGTCTCTAAAAAAAAAAAAGTGCTGCTAAGCACTCCTCACTTTTGGTGGGCAGGGGTTAACGGATTGCCAAATGGCTGTAAGCAGGGCAGTGCCACAATATGAAGAATGTTCCTGCCCTAGGTTCTAGTAGTGCCTCTGTGCTGTGGACATGGAGGGAGTAGATGGCAGTGAAGGTCTGGAGAAGTCTCTTTTGACTGATGTGAATATGGGAGGCCTTGAAAGATAGGTCAGAAATTGGAGATTGGATGCGAATGAGAGGGGAAGGGCACAGGATGAGATGACCTAGCACAGGGAACTTTGTGCAGTAACCCAGGTTCACTCCTAGTGAACTTCAGTCTGGATGGAAGATGGAGTACCTCTCTCTGTCTTTCTCTCTCTCTCTCCAAAGGACTAGGCTAGGTGGGACAGGCCAAGCTTGTTTTCTTTCTTTATTTTTTTTTGAGAAAGAGTCTCACTATGTCACCCTTGGTAGTTTGAGCAACCTCAAACTCTTGGGCTTAAATGATTCTCTTGCCTCAGCCTCCCAAGTAACTGGGACTACAGGCGCTCACCACAACGCTTGGCTATCTTTTTTGTTGCAGTTGTCATTGTTTTAGCTGGCTCTGGGCTGGGTGAGAACCCACCAGGCTCAGTGTATGTGGCTGGCACCTTAACCACTATGCTACGGGCACTGAGCCGCCAACCCTGTTTTCAAGGCATTTTGGTTCCAGTTTTTTTTTTGTTTTGTTTTCTTTGGCCAGGAGTAGGTTTGAACCCGCCACCTCTGGCATATGGGGCTGGGGCCCTACTTCTTTGAACCACAGGCACCACCCTTGGTTCCAGCTTTAAGATGGGTCACAGAGTCACCCTTACCCTACCGTGAACTCATTTTACCGAAGAGCTCAGATAGGCAGGGTAACTTGATCAGGGTTACCTGCTACCTTCTTCCTTGCTAGGCATACCTTCTGGTGGCTGTGGGAAGCATATGGTTCCCATTTCCTTCCCTAATCCTGAGGATTTGGGGCAAATGCTACTTCAGATTTTCCTTTGAGTCATAGGGCCAGGCGTTGCTGTTTTTCTCAGATGTTTAGCTCCTCCCCTTCAGATGGGGTTAGCGACCCTGGATGTGGGGTTCAGGCCAGCTGGCTCCATGATGCTGCAGTGGCCTCACCCTCACATCTGTGCCTCTTCCCTGGAAGTTGAGGAAATTGCATCCTTACAATTCAGCAGTATTTAGTCCATTCACAGTGATGTGCAACCATTACTTCTGTCCAGTTCCAGGAGGTTTTTAATCACTCCAAAAGGAAACGTTATATCTATTAAACAATCACCCTGTCTTTCTAATGCTCATCCCCTGGCCCGTACCAATCTATTTTCTGTCTCTGTGGATTTCCTTTCCTATTCTGGGCTTTTCATATAAATGGAATTGTCTAATACATGACTTTTGTGTCTGGCTTCTTTCATTTGGCATAATGCTGTTAAGGTTATCCATGTTGTAGCATGTGGCAGTGCTTCATTCCTTTCTATGGCCAAATACTCTTCCATTGTTTGGAGAGCACATTTTGTTTATCCATTCATCCGTTGATGGACATTTGGGTAGTTCCCATTGTAAGGGCTTCTTTTTTTTTTTGAGACAGAGCCTCAAGCTATCCCCCTGGGTGGCATCACAGCTCATAGCAACCTCCAACTCCTGGGCTCAAGTGAGTCTCCTGTCTCCGCCACCCAAATAACTGGGACCACAGGCCCCCGCCACAACACCCGGCCATTTTTTGGTTGCAGCCATCATTGCTGTTTGGCGGGCCGGGGCTGGGGATTCGAACCCACCACCTTAGGTGTGTGTGGCTGGCGCCTTAGCCAATTGAGCCACAGGCGCCAAGCCGTAAGGGCTTCTTAAGGCTACTTTGTCCATTCCTGTGTCTCTGCAGCTCCCCAGTTAGTAAACTTCTGGGTGTAAAACATTGTTTTGTTATGCCATTTGCAGGGAGAGGGTGATGGGAGAAAAGTTTCCTGAAATCACTTAGAGACAGCTTCCTGGAACAAAGTTTTCAGGATTCCCATCATTGCACCCTCACCTGTCCCTGCACAAGAATCATAGCTTCCTGTTATGAGTTGTCTCGCAGGCCACCTCATGGTTCTTACAAGTGTAAGACACTTCAGGGCCAGGCTAGATTTTATTCAGTTCCATTCTTTTCAGTCATGATGATTTGTTAAATGTATATGCCCTCGTGATTTTGTGAGATTTTTCCAGACAAATCACAGTGTAGAGAGAACCTCGCCAGACAGATAGTGCTATAACCCTGTGGCCACAAATGGAGTCAGCCCAGCCTTTCCTGGTAGTTTTGCCAGGAATGTCAGCCAAGGAAGCAAAAATCGGAAGCTCAGCTAGGAGGCAGCCTGGTAGAGATTAGCTCCTCATCCCCTCCTGTTTTACAGGTCGGGAAAGTAGAGTGCAGAAAGGGAGGGAGAATGTGGTCTTTTTGGAACGTTTACTGTGTGCCAAATATTTGTGTATTGAGGATTCACTCCACAACTACCTTCTAGGTAGGTCTGGGTGGCTCTATTTTATAGACGAAAAAATCAAGGCCCAAGGTTCCCTGGTATCTGTATCTATTCTGAGCTCTTGTTCTTCCCTTGGCTGCCTTCTGGCAAATTATGCCCATTTTCTTGTGGAGGGGAGTCCACTATCTCCAGGAGGTCATGGCATGGAATCTCCAAATGGTTTTGCTCTCTGAAAAATAAGAAGACTTAGAGGGCCAGGCACGGTGGCTCATGCCTGTAATCCTAACACTCTGGGAGGCCAAAGTGGGTGGATTGCCTGAGCTCACGGGTTCAAGACCAGCTTGAGCAAGAGCAAGACCCCATTTCTAAAAATAGCTGGGTATTATGGTGGGCACCTGTAGTCCCAGCTACTCTGGAGGCTGAGGCAAGAGGATCTCTTGAGCCCAAGAATTCGAGGTTGCTGTGAGCTGTGATGCTATGGCAGTCTACCAAGAGCAACAAAGTGAGACTCTGTCTCAAAAAAAAAAAGACTTGGAATTATTATTTTTTCCTTCTTTTTGATTGGGCACCTTCCTCAACAAAACTATATTTAAAATGAGGTAAGTGCTGTTAGCTTTCATAGGGAAGACCCCTGGCTCTTGCATTCCCTTCAAGGGATGTTAGTGATCAGAGTGAGAAAAGGATTACTAGTGTTTCCAGTTTCAGCCCTGTTTGTAGTATTGCTGCTGAATTGGGTTTTTTTCAGTTACGAAACATTTTAAACATAGAAAAAAGCCAGAGTTTTGTTTTGTCATTTTTTTTTTTTTTTTGACTGGGTTGTTTTTTGGAAAGCTGGAAGGAGGCCCAGGAGGTGATGGAAGCAGGGCAGAATGGGGCGCTTTGGCTCTGGAACCTCCGTCATTCACTCAGCCCACTCCTTTTGGGGGGAGGGGGGCTGGTGACAAGCCCTGCCCTGGAGAACTGAGGAATACTGGGACTTAGTCCCTGTTCCCAGAGAGCTTCCTGGTGAGTGGTCTGTGCATTATTGGGTAGCCCTTTGGAAAAGATGCACAATTGTACTATTATTTCCCTTTTGCAAAGGAGAAAAAGAAAATTAGAAGATTCTATGGTGCCCTGCCCCCACCCCACCCCACCCTACCCCACCCTGAAAGCTGCCGAGCAACTATTTTTATGTTGCCTCTTTTTATCCTAGTAGCTTCTGTAAATAGTTGAGAGATGGCAGTTACAGAGATAAAAATGCTAATTGCACCCTGGAAAGGAGAGATGGATGGTCTCCCAAGGAAATAGGGGTGGGAGTCATGGGGAGGCCAAGGTCTTATGCCTCTGCTCACATGTCTTGGGCATAAGGTAGGGGGAATCCAGAGGGTAGGAAGGGGCCTTGGGTGGTGCCTGAGATAAGCTTCTGTTAGAAGTTTAAATGGGGAACCAGTGGTTTGGGGCAGGGTGCAGGAAGGAGAGTATATTCCCTTTTTTGTTCTTTAAAGGTGCATTGGGGTATTGTCTTCAAGGCCTCTGGCAGAGGAAGATTTTATTTAGGCTCTTAGACAATTCTTGTGCCCTCTGGGTCCAGAGTGGGCCCTGCAGAGTTGGCTCCCAGTGGCCTTCCTGCTGGAGGCTGGAGAGGAAAGGTGCTAGATTTAGCATGACCTCCAAAAGTCAGGGAAGATAGAGGGAGTGGGTTGTGGGTGGGCCAAGGCACGGATCCCTGTGTACTCCGGACTGGCCCCCTCTAGCTCTGATTTGCCAAGCTGTAGAATGTGGGAATAGAAGTCTTTTTCTTTTCATTATAAACTGAAATCCCAATTTCTTTCCAGCCTCTTCCTTTAGTTCTGTGAAAGATTGGGAGGGCTTCAGAGGAGGAATTGGAAGACTGTTTTCACTTTTCATTTCCAAATAACTCCATCCCTGAAACACACATCTGTACTCATACACATATCCATACTTCCTTGCACACCTGGCTACAGCTACTTGCTGTGTGAGCGGGGATCTCTCAGTGGTGCTTCACTACTGACCCAATAATAGCCGCCTGAGCATCTTAAGACAGTTGATGCTGATGGGTAGTGAGACAGGGGAGCTGCTTGTTCTGTGAGCATCCTGGGCTGCAGGACACCTGGATCATTTCCTGGTCTGGCTGGGAACCTGCTGGAGTGCTTTGGTGAGGTCATCTCATTTCCCTGGGTCTCAGCAACTCCATCTGCAGCCTCTATTGAGTCCATTGCAAAAGCTGTGTGAGAGCGTGTGCAAACTCCTATGACATACGTAAGCAAGGCCGGGAAATTGTGTGCAAACTCTATTTTTAATTTGGTAAAAAGTGATGCATATGGACAAGGGCTGGGGGATGGAAGAGATGAAAAGAGTAAAGTTAAAATGGGAGTAGAGATTTGAAAAGCTTTGTTTTATTATAAGTTAAAGCCATTTGAGGGTGTCGAATTTAATAACTGCTTAAGTCCTTTTTTGCCAATAACTTCCATTTAGTGAACTTCCAGCCTGTGTCCTCCCAAAGCACTCATTGACTGAATAGTCCTGGGGAGGTTGCTTAGATTCTCTGGGCCTCAATTTCCTTTCTGGTGAAAGGGGAAAATAGCTGTATTTACAGGGTAGTTGGGACAATGAAATGCGATGATACAGGCTTAGAATGGTGCCAAGCACTAAATGAAGCCTGGCCGTCTATATTACTTAAAGTCTACAATGAGGTGATTTAGGTGTTGAAAGTGCTAGTCAGTTTCTTCTCCTCTTCTCATTCATTAGCCCTTTCCTTTTCTGTCTTTGATTTTTTTTTTTTTAAGATTAAAAAAAAAGGTTGTGGAAGTGCTGGTTTCTGCCTGTCAAGGTGGAGACTGTCTGGGTTGCCAGGAGTCTTGCAGCTGCTTGGTGCTTTGGCCTGGATGAGAGCCTAAAGGTGTAGGGAAGTCAACATCTGCAGGGTGCTTAGTGGGGAAACTTTTCTTGTCAGTAAGCTCTGTCATTCATAAGTCAGGGACCCTGACTGTAAATGACAGAAAATAAAAATCACATGGATTTGGCTCATCTAGTTAAAAACTACTGAAGTACATGAGCTCCAGGCATAGCTGGATCCAGGTGCCCAAACAATGTCTCCAACCTCAGTTCTTCCCTATCTGTTTCCTCTCCTCTCTCAGTAGACTTCTCCCTAGCCCATGATAGCTCCAGAAGTATATCTTAAGAGCTGTTAAGTTGGCTCGGCGCCTGTGGCTCAATCAGCTAAGGCGTCAGCCACGTACACCTAAGGTGGCGGGTTCGAATCCCCAGCCCGGGCTCGCCAAACAACAATGATGGCTGCAACCATAAAATGGCCGGGCGTTGTGGCGGGCGCCTGTGGTCCCAGCTACTTGGGAGGCGGAGGCAGGAGACTCGCTTGAGCCCAGGAGTTGGAGTTTGCTATGAGCTGTGATG
>CAUYQV010127532.1:0-22171 GCA_963574575.1 Galagoides demidoff
ACTGAGAAAATGACATGAAGGCTGTGTTGATCAGTTTGATGGAAGTATGTCAGATTGCATGTGAAAACCCCACACTGTACCCCAGAAGTGTATTAATGTACATAGTTATCATTCAATAAAAAAATTAAAAAAAAAAAGAAAAAAAATAAACTAAGATAAAGTTAATGTAGAAGGAAGAGCAACAAAGACCTCTACATGGAACAGTTCACTGTCAATTAACCAGCAAGCATATTATTGCTTGAGGTCCAACACTGGGGTTCCCGGCCCCTGGACTGAAGATTGATATTGGTCTGTGGCTGGATAGGAACTGGGCCTCACAGCAAGAAGTGAGTGGTGGGGGAGCAAGTGAGGCTTCATCTATAGTGACAGCCTCTTCCCATCACTCACATCACCATCTAAGCTCCACCTCCTGTCAGGAGCATTAGATTCACAGAGGAGCCCAACCCTACTGTACACCACACATGCGAGGGAGCTAGGTTGTTACTCCTTAATGAGAATCTCATGCCTGCTAGTCTGAGATGCAGATGTAATGAACTTGGAATCATCCAAAACCATTTCCCTACCTGCCATCTGTGGAAAAATGAAATCGGTCCCTGGTGTCCAAAAGGTTGGGGACTATCGTTCTAACATATGTTTATGGAATGTGTAATTTGTCTGATCAGTCTGTTTAGAATTCAATCCCCTGTTGAATGGCTTTTGAATTGTTTGAGTTCACTGTCCCTCTCTCTCTGTCATTTCTTCCCCCTCCTCTCTATATTTATAAGTTCTTAGAATTGAAAAAAAAAAAACTCGTCTTAAGTGATTCTGCTTAACTTTATGGACTTTGTAATTGAAAGAGTTGTTTTGTATGCTGGCGAATATCTTACATTTACATCTCTATCCATATATCTGTGTATTTATCTCTATCTACACAGCATCTATATCCATATAGATATAAATATATATCTACTATGCCTTTTGACATTTTAAGCACTTCTTAAAATCTAAAGACCCTTTCTTCAATGTTAGTTTTTAAGGGGTTCAATATCAGAGGGGCTGAAATATTTAGAGAAATTTTTCTAGTACAGAATGTTTAGAATGTTGGATGAAGTTTTGCATAAATAATTTAAAGGTGCAGCTAAATTCAATGGAAAGTAAGGCAAGTCCTTGGAGGCCAGAGCAATAATTTGAGAAAGCTGAGTTGAGTAAGCTTTGAAACCAGCCTGCCCAGAGGCATCTGTTGATCTCTGGAGGCTTAGAGCTGTGACTGTCTCTGTAGAGGCACATGAAGCAAGGTCTGAGGCTAGAACAGTATAAGAGGTTGGTTGGAGACTATTGAAGAAGGAACACCAAAAGGGTGCTCATAGAGACTGGGAACTACTCCCCCACCAAGGGAGGGAGCATAGAGATACTTGCCTGTATTGACCCAGGCTCTAGGCAGTGTAAAGAAAGTCTCTCCTGAGCAATGATTCTCACAAGCCCTTCCTGGGGATTTGGGGCCAGAGTTCATATTACCATATACTCTGTGGGGAGAAAAAAAAAAAAGAAAAACCCAGGCTGATGGGTAATAAAGGGATTTCAGGCCAAAAAGGTCTACGATTTCTGGAAAAGGCAAATACAAATACATTTTTCAGTAATATAATTTGAATCCAGACCACAAAATTTCCCATAAATAAAATCCCAGAAAATATAAGCTCATAATAAAGTAATCACAAATGTATAAAAAACACAACACTGTGCATGAGAGTCTGCAGTAAAAAAATGAAAAAAAAAGAAAAGAAAAGAAAAAAGAACTCCAGAATTAAAACCACAGGAAACATAGATTTTGGAATTAGCAGAAACAAAATATAAACTGACATGATTAATGCATTTAAAATAATAAATGCATTTATACTCTCAAAAGCAGGACAGGGAATGAGAGAACATATAAATAATCAGATATCTTTGAAAAAGAACAAAGTAGAAATTCTAAAAATTAAAACTATAAAAAAGAAACTATAAATATTGAGACTAAAACAGAAAATGATTGTGTTAGACATCAGGTTAAGAGACATCAGAGAGTTATGTGAGGACACGATAAGGAGGTGACTGTCTTGCAAACCAGGCAGGAAGAAAAAAATTATTGAACCAAAAGATTAATCAGTTTCCTGCCCTCACTAAAAACTAACCATGTTTGATCTTGGTTAGTTTTGGACTTGATCTTGAACTTCTAGCTTGTCTTAGACATAGTGGAAGAGAAAATTATTGTACTGAAAGGGTAATCTTAACGAATTACCAACATAGATGGAAAAAGAGACATTTATAGATATAGAAGATAGAGTGGAAAGCTTTAATCTGTACCTATGTAATAATATAAAACAGAAAAAGATAAATGAGGAAGAAACAATATTCCAAGAAATAATGGCTATGATGATAAAACAGATCAATCTTTAAGTTCAGGCAGTCCAAACACATCCTAAAAAGATACATAAAAAGAAATAGAACCCTATATACTGCAAACCCTAATAAAAGACAAAGATTAATATATTAATATAAAACATATAAAGAACACTCACGAATTGTTCAGAAAAATACCAATTACCATATACAAAAGTAACAAAAGAAATGTTACAGAAAAGGAATGGCATTAGCTATTAAACATATAAAAATATATTTAATATTATCAAAATCCAGGAAGATACAAATAAAAGCAACAATGAGATATTTAACATTCACTAACTACAAAAATCTTTTAATACCAATGTGTATATATATATATCTTGCTCTGCTTGAGTTGCCATAACAAAATACCACAGACTACCTGGCTTAAACAGTGTAATTTTTTTTCCTATAGGTTTGCAAGATGGAAGTCCAAGATCAAGGTGCCAACATGGCCAGTTTTTAGTGAGGGCAGGAAACTGATTAATCTTTCAGTTCAATAATTCTTTTCTTCCTGGTTTCAGGACAGCAACTTTCTTATTGTGTCCTCACATAGCTCTCTGATGTCTCTTCTCATGAGGGCACTAATCTCATTTTGAGAGCCTCACCCTTATGACCTCATTTAAACTAATTATCCCCCCAATGTCCCATCTTCAAATACTATTACATTGTGGAGTTGGGCTTCAATATTTGGATTCTGGGGAGGACAAAATTTTGTCCCTAGCAGTGTAGCAGTGGGGGTAGAGGTATAAATTTAGAAAACAATTTGGTTAGTGTGTGGGTTATGCTCATTTACTACTTGCTTCCACCTTCTGGGGTCATTCTGTACCCTCTGTCCTCTGGGAGGCTGACCCTAGGGACTGCATCACCCAGACTGCTGTGTCACTAGTGTGTTGGTTCGAGTATTAGAAAGCAGTGGCAGGAGATCAGAGGGCAGAAGACAGTTTGCAATATTTATTTCCTCCTTGCTGTCTGTCTGGTCTGGGCTTTGCATCTGACCAGGGCTGTGCCCTGGAAATAATTCCATGTCTTGCTACCTGCCTCCTTTCTTCTGAGGTGCAGATCTCACTGGGTTCCAGCAACAGTCTCTTCCCTTCGACCCTTCAGGCCTAACTGTTGTTAACTTCTTCCCATAATTTTCAAATGGGTTTATCAACTTTTCTTATGATATTTTTAACCCTAACTATGCCTCTGTTTCCTATTAGGAACTCGTATCCTCTGATAACGGTGAGGGTATCTTGACCAGGCAATTGTACTCATAGGTGTATACTCTAAAGAAACTCTTGCATGTGTGTTCCAGGAGTCCTGCAGACGTGTTCAGTGCTCAGAAACTGCGTGCATCAACAACAGGATGGGACAAATCATCGTGGTGAAATAATATAACAAGACATCAAAAAGTGGCAAAAAATGGATAAATAATAGCTACTCAGCACGACATGGATGTAGTTCATAAAATGTTCAGTGAAAAAAGGGAAATCACATAAGAATCCATACATAGCATGATTCTGAACCTAAACATGGTATTGTTTAGCATTAACACAAGGATGATAAGAGAGTGATGAAGAGAAAAGGCATTATTAGAATAGCACTCAGGATGGAGGTTACCTCTACTTTGACAGGAAGAAATCTGAGATCAGAAGGCACAATCAATCAAGAGGCTTTAAGGGTCTTGGCAATGTTGTATGTTTGGCTGGATGGCAAAACATGGCTGCTTTATTGTTGTTTACTGAACTTCTGTATATTTTGTGTGTGAGTTTTTCAAAATTTAAATGTAATAATTGCAAAATGCTTATAAAGGGGTGGAGTTTTAAGTGAAGTGGTATGTCGTAAATATTGGCCTACCAATGATGTCCATGTCCTACTTCCCCCAAGCCCGTGACTATGTTGTCCTACATGGCAAAAGGAACCTTGCTGGTGTGATTGAGTTAAAGACTATGCAGTGAGGAGATGATCCTGGGTTATCTCGGTGGGGTCAAAGCAATCTAAAGGGTATTTATGAGAGGGAGGCAGGAAGATTGAAGGCAGAAGAAGGAGGTAGGATGATTTATGCAGGGGCTAAAGTGATAGGCTTTCAAGATGGACAAAGATGCCATGAGCCAAGGAATATAGGCAGCTTTTAGCTGAAAAAGATAAGGAAACAAGTTCTCCCCTGGAGCTTCCAGACCAGCACTACTGACTTCTTGAATTTAGCCCCATAAGTCAAATTTCAGACTTCTGACTTCTAGAATTGTAAAATAATACATTTGTATTGTTTGAAACCACTGAGTTTTTGTAAATTTGTTGTAGCGGAAGAGGAATCTAATACATGGTGATTAGATGAATTCATGAATTCATTGCGGGAGAATTTTTTAATGGATCCTAGGGAACAATAGAGAAGAAATGGCTTTAAATGGGGGGCCTGGCACTAGGAAGAGCCAAAAGAAGACAGAGAAAGAAACTCTGTACTTGGATTTAAAAATTGAAATATCTGGGGCCAGGTGAGGTGGCTCATGCCTGTTGTCCTAGCACTCTTAGAGGTCAAGGTGGGTGAATTGCCTGAGCTCAGGAGTTGGAGACCAGCCTAAGCCCAAGCAAGAACCCATCTCTAAAAGTTAGCCAGGTGTTGTGGTAGGTGCCTATAGTCCCAGCTATTCAGGAGGCTGAGACAAGAGAACAATTTGAAGTTGCTGTGAGCTCTAATAATATGGCACTTTGTAGAGGGTGACAACATGAGACTGTCTCAAAAAAAAAAAAAAGAATTGAAATATCTGTTTACAATGCTGCATTTATAAAGTATTACTGATTCTTCTAACTCACTGGAGACAAAAATCTTTCTATTTTGTGTATACAGAATACAAAGCTTGAATTTTAGGGCTATGCCAACATGAATACACATTTAGGTTATAAACTCAGAGCTAAAGTCTAGAATTTATTATCTAATGACAATGTGTGACTTTTTAAAAAAAAATTTAAATCAAAATGTACTAAGTTGTTGACCAAAACTTCAGGCTTAGGCACTTTGGTGTTTTAAAGAGCTTCCCAAAGCAGGTGTAACAAGAGCTATGTGGGGGAAACTGAGCCACAAATTATGGTTTAGGCTGTAATTTTTACAACTATGTACCAAACAGACATAATATGACAAAACTGGGCTCAGAGTCTGTAGCTCAGTGAGTAGGGTGCCAGCCACATGCCCCAAGGCTGGTGGGTTCAAGCCTGGCCGGGGTCTACTAAACAACAGTGACAAATCCAACTAAAAAATAGCTGGGTGTTGTGGTGTAGTCCCAGCTACTTGGGAGGCTGAGGCAAGAGAATGGCTTAAGCCCAAAGAGTTTGAGGTTGCTATGAGCTGTGACACCATGGCACTCTACCCAGGGTGACACAGTGAGACTCTGTTTCAAAAAAAAAAAGAAAGAAAAAGAAAAAAAGAAAAAAAATTGACAAAACTGTATAAATAAATAAAAGAGTAAGAGTTGAAAATCCAAGGACTTGCATATAGGTCTCAGACCCAGCACAATGTAACTGTGTTATTTTTCATGAGTCTTTGCTTATTTAACTCTAAGGGTCATGGAATACATGAGACTACCACAGGAATAGAATTTATGTGCCAAAATGACAGGTAGGTGGTGAAGTATTGAGGAAGCTAAAATTTAAGATGTATTATTTTATTTAGGGCTAAGCACTATCTCTAATAAAAAAAAAAGTCCCAATGTAAGTTAGTATATTCTAGCTACAACTTATTAGGGTTCTAGCAAGTACTGATGTGCACAATCTGTGTTATAATCCTCTGTACCAAAATAATGTACCCTCTAATCCTAAAAATATAATCCAATCCATGGAGCCTATCCTTCGTTGTATGGGTATCTTACTATTCATATGAAAATAATATTAATGTGTACAAGCAAGGCCATTTCAGGAAAGAGTGAAAAGTGAAATTGAAGGTGAAAATGCTATTATTTTCCTTCTGATATTAAAAAAAAAACTTACAAGGGATTTTCAAAGAAAAAAGCCATGGCCATGTACTAGCAGAACAATTCTTTGCTACCACCTTTAATCTATGAAATTATAAAATTGAACCATAAAAGAGTAATAGTTAGCTAGACAGTCAAATTATGCAATAACAAAAATATGCATGCCGTATATGGAGGTGGATTTCACATAATCTCCTTGACTGGGAGCGAATTTGCCAGATGATTTAGAATATAGTTAGACGTAGTTCTTAGGCAAGTCTTGTATGGCGGTGTGCCTGGGTCAGGAACAGAAAGGGGAGTTAGGGAATATAGAGGTATCCACGGGAAAGGGGCATGTCCTGCAGTTCTATTAGTGGTGTTTGTTGAGAAATAGCTGTATAATATATTCTAACTCTTCCCAGCTTGCCCTTGTTCCACTAGACTCTGGGCAGTTTATAATAAAATGTTCACTTACCATGTAGCTGTGTGAATCTTGTAGTCTGTGTATAATTATGGTATAGTTGAACAAGACTATGAGGGATCACCTAACCTTCATGTGAATGATTAACTCATAAAAAGTGCCTCTACAAAAAAAAACTTAAAATAAAAAAATTAAGCCCTATCAGGCATGCCATTTCTTAGCAATTCCTACTTGGCCATTTCAGTGTCCTGTGGCCTAACTAAGTGTTTCCTTATGTCTAGCGTAAATTTCTATATTGTTCACTTTACACCGATAATATTTTTCTTATTTCAACTTCTATCATCACAGTCATTGGCCAGAATTATGCGCAAAAACTCCAGATCCTTAAAAATAGCCTTTAAGTTACTATAAAGCCACTTTTTAAAAGTAGCTAACCTCTCCTTGGCGGGTTCATTCTCCGACCCTGTAGCCCTTCTGCTCTCTTTTCTTTCCATGTGGTTGGGTTCCACACAGTTTTTGTCAGTGTGCTGTCCAAAACAGGATACTTTCTTCCCTCTGACTAATGCTGGGGAGAGAAGAAGAATTATGTTTCAGCCTTGCCTACTCTACTCCTATTGATTTGTGCTGGTATCATATTGACTTTTATCACAATAGCACTGAATTGCTGATTCATATACGGCTTGTGGCCAACTAGCTCTCTTCCTATTCTATTTGTTCGTGCTTGCTTTTCCCCATCACATATTTGTGGTGCCTGATATTTTTTCCAGAGTATATATATTACTCTGTGCTCGCCTTATTAAATATTTTTAGCCATTCTGAATAATCAAGTGTTAATGTCCTCTTAGGGCAAAATAGGGGCATGTTCTATAAAAGTGCTATTATCTCTTTAGCTTCCTCATATAAACACACAGAGCTGATTTTGAATAGCTTTTCTCCAAAATCACATCACGTCTGATTACATGTATATGTCAACTATCCCCATTCATTTTATGGCATGTTATGCACATGTCGTGATTATGTAGTAGGTGCTGAATAAGTATTTATTGATAGTCAATGACTACAGGCTGTTGTGTGCAGAAACCATTCCAAGTTCTTGCAAGAAAGACTGCATTTTTTTTTTTTAAAGCCTGCTTTGGCCTGTCTTTCTTTCCTGTTTACATTGAAACAATAAGGATGAAAAACTACAAGCTAGAGGGCTTCTGTTGTTGTCAGTGAATAAGCGAGGTGGTGTTTGGGGAGCAGGCTCACAAGGTTTGTGGAAATTCACTTCACACCAGGAACTCCGCATGCATTGAAATAGATTGTTTAAGAATAATTCTTCTCTTTGAGAAGGGTGAGGGATTAATCTGCAGAAATGTTCTTGCTAGAGCTGTGCATGTGTTGAAATTTGTCAGGGGGAAGATAAATGGGCCCTCCTTGAAAAGTAAATCGCACCATGGCTAATCCCTTGGGAAAGCTGGAGAATTGTTATGGTAGCGAAAGCAACCTCAAGAAAGAAAGCGCCATCACTGTTTACTTAGGAAGGAGAAAGATGGGGGTCAAGCATGATCGTAAAATGAAAGTGTACGGGACTTTAAAAATATATTTATTCAAATATGCACATGGGATGTAGTTGTAACTGTATTTGGATTTTTATCTTTGGGGAACCATTAGTGTGCTTTAAAATGAATGTCACACTTGCAGCTGATATGAAAAATATGTAACAATGTATCCAGACATGGACCAATCAGAAGAAATGTCAGGAGAAAATACCTGGGCCAAGTCTTGAACCCCCCACGCAAGGGCCAGGTGTTAACCCTTTAGTTGCTGCCTAAAAGAAAGCAGGGGGGCGGGAAGCCCATTTAAGAGATTTGGAGCAGCGCCTATTTCCTAACGGAAGATATTAATATTTTAACAGACTGTATGGCTGTGCTGGCAGGTACCATCTAAATGTTAGTCCTCATTTTAAGAAAAAAATGACCTGGCAATTTTACTGAAAAAATAATGTAAATGTCTTCAAAGAGCTGCTGAAGGAAAAATCACAAAATCTCCAGAAATTTTGAGTGTATTTTTGCCAGATAATGTTAGCTAAACAAAACCAATAAAAGAAAAAAACCAAAAAGACCAAAAAAAAAAAAAAAAAAAAAAAGCAAGACTCCCAGTTACATTTGAATATCAGATAAACAACCAATAGTTTTTAAAAACTATTTGCGCGGTATACTTATACTAAAACAATATTCCTAGTTTATCTGATATCCAAATTTACCTGGGAGTCTTGTATTTTATGTGGCAACTCAGAACAGAATGCATTTAGCAGGAAGTGTGTGGGTGTTCTCCTGAAGGTGTCAAATGAAAATGAGAAGGGTATGTTCAGGGAGCCCAGCCCCTGGAGAGCACCAGAGTATGTTTGACAGGGAGCCGCTCTGGCACTCCAATGGTGTGGCCTGAAATGAGACATGTTAACTGCAGAGTTACAGAATCACAGATACGAAGTCTCCACATAATACAATGCTTTTGAAATTATACTAAGAGGATGCAAGGTGCCACGTGCAGGTGAAAGGGCTGCCTTTCCCCACTAGAAAAAGCTAGTTGAGTTATCATAAATGGGAAAGAGAAAAGTTGGTCTGACTTACAAGAGAGAGTTTTGCAAATCATTTTAAAATGCAATTTTATTACATCCACATGATGGTATATGCACCTATGTAGTCGGTTCAAAAATACACACTGCAGAGGAGGATGTCTCAGCTTCAGGGTGACTGACATTTTGTACTGGGCAAGTCTGTGTGGGGAGGGGCTGTTCCCCGCGTTACATCATAGGAAGTTTAGCAGCATCCCTGGCTTCTTCCCAGCAAGTGTGCACCCTTTCCTAGTCCCAGAGTTTTGATTATAGACCTCTCTCTGGACACTGCCGAATGTCCCTTGGGAGCCAAAATTGCTCCAGTAGTGTTGCAAGAAGCGGAGGCCCGATGGAGAGAAAGAGCGCCCAATGTTTATACCAGGAAGGGCTTTATTTCAAGTGGCAGAGCGAATGGCACAGAAGAATTCAAAAGGCCACGCTCCCCAATCTCCCCAATTTTATTCTCAAAGAGTTCCAGCCCGCAGGTACCTTTCTCATTGGTGGGTTTGGATCAAGCTGGAGAAGCAGGCTCCGGCTTTTACAGAACCATGGGCTTTCCCAGAAGTGGAAGCAAGCATCAGCCTCCAAAGGCCGGGAAGTTAAGGTTTTACAAATTCCTAAGAGCTGAGTCACCATGGGAAGCACCTCGCAGGTGTATTCTTGGGGTCCATTGAGAAGACCTCTGTTCTCCTAGACCTTGCCCCTCCTGGGCATCCCCTTTCAGTAGAAAACCGCTGGAGAGAGTGCTTCAGCAACTTGGGTGGGAGGAGGGCTCCTTCAGACTCACTGTGGTGTTCCTGAAAGAGTTGGTTTCAAACAACTCCTATATCCAGAAAGCCCTCGTATTCATTCACCACTATAGGGACCAAAAATATTGATACTTGACCCTGCATCAGAGATTCTGGTTTAATTAGTCTGAAGTAAAGCCTGGGAGACTCAACATTTTAAACACTTCAACATCTAAAAATGTCCCAAATGATTCATTCTTTAGAATCCTGATTCTCAAACCTTAGGGAGCATCAGAATTGCCTGGAAACTTGTAAATACACGTTTCTGGATCCCTGTATTCCTGATTCAATTGGTGTTGGCTGGAGCCTGAGAATTAACATCTCTCACAAATGCCCAGAAGCAGCTGCCTAGGTCCTTGGCCTACACTTTGAGAACCACTGGTTTAGAGACATCCTCCTGGTCCCTTTCTGCCACCTTTCCAAGGAAGGAAGCATGGCTGACCAGGACACACGGACTTGGCAAGCTGCAGAGGAAGAGCAGGCCTGTGGTTTCCTCTCTGCCAAGCTAGTTTTTGAATTTTCTCTTCTGCAGGCTGAGCGCATTCAGTTTTTGAATTTTCCCTGCAATGCAGTAAAGGGGTCTGCCCCTCTGTCCGGACCTGGAAATGAATTTGGCTGTTTCTAGACTGGATTAGAGGAATTAGTTGTGCTCAGACACCTACACATTGTTCTCCAGAGCTGCATCAGTGATAAAGCTGACAATTCGGTAAGGGCATCTTCATCTGCCGGTCCCCCTCTTGTCTATTTCTTAATTGCTCCTGACCTTGGATGGGACATGGAGATAATTGATTGCTCACTCCACCCCCAGCATGTTTTTAGTTCAGACACTTGGACTTCTGTCTTCCCAGCATTGGAGATGGCACCCATTTAACCTTTTCTCTGATGTCTCCCCAGAACTCTTGGTAAAACAGAATTGTTGGAAACAAAATAAACATGTGTAAAATGTTACTAAACAGAAGTCTTGAGCTTCTGTGTGGTGGCAATGTAAAGTTTGTAAATGTTTATTAAGCAGAAAATCAAAACAAAGAAGGCCTTTAAGAATTTTCTAGATGGCTCACTCAGCGCCCATAGCTCAGTGGTTAAAGCCCCAGTCACATACACCGAGGCTGGCGGGATTGAACCCAGCGTTGGCCTGCTAAACAACAGTGACAAAAACAACAAAAAAAATAGCCAGGTGTTGTGGTGGGCACCCGTAGTCCCAGCTGCTTGGGAGGCTGAGGCAAAAGAATCTTTTAAGCCCAAGAGTTTGAAGTTTCTGTGACCTGTGATGCCACAGCACCCTACTAAGGGTGACATAGTGAGACTCTGTCTAAAAAAAAACAAAAAAGAATTTTCTAGAATGACCCACCAGGATTGAGGCTGAATTTGTTGTGCCCTTCCTTTCCCCTTCCCTCTGTCCAGCTTTGATCCATCACAGCTGTCAATCTCCTAGTGAAGACAGTTCAGATTCTGGTTCATACTTAGGTCCCCAACTCACTCTCGTGGTGATATGCCTCATATTTTCATTTCCCCACCATAGCATGCCTGGAGATATTATAATTCCAATTAATTAGGCTAAAAGTTGCCCTAGAAGAGGGTCATGGGAGCCCTCTGATATTTGTTCACAGAACACGGCAGTAGTTTTTAAGGGAATTGCCTGCTAAAGTGCTGTACATATTAGAGCTATACATAAATATTCATATATTCATTGATGATGGATTGCATGAATAGAATAATGGACAAAGGTGGTTAGGAGAGCTAGTCTATTAGAAAAATTTTAAATACAATCCTTCTGTCCTGTAAGTGGAACTAGAAAATTGCTGTGCCATGGTTATTTCTCATTCTCCACCTTGCCATTCTATGCAAATTCTAGAAGACCCGAGGGGATACCAACTCTGCCTCTCCACCACGGACACTAATTCAGTTTAAGTTCTCTTCCTACATGAAAGATCCCTAAAAGTGAATCGCAAAACATAAAGAGCAGACTTTGAAAAATGGTAGAGTATATAATAAGGCATTTTGTGATTGAATCCCAGCCCCAAGGAAATTAACTATTTGAGGTCTGCTTTCCTGTAGTTTGAGGGATGTAGACAGTTATTTATAGATGCAGAATAATCCAAGCCAGCAATAGCAAATTGTGTTAGGTCCTGCATTTTATTTCTATGAGTATTTTCTTCTTTTGCTTATATTAAATCCCACCTAAGTCCTTTTAGACATTCCTCTAGACTTTCAAATGTTCAAGTAACGCCATCTGGGTTAGGAAATTTTAAGAGTGATTCAGCTCAAATTCTACGTCCCAGCAAGATTTCCCTCTTTGGATTCCAAGAAAAATGGTTGTTTAACCTATTCTCCAAGTTCTGCCAGTCCTATATTCACCCTTGTTAGATGGATGAAGGACTTAATCACACTTGCTCTGGCCAGCTGTGGGGGTTAAACTCATTCCCTCTGTCACTTAGAGCTCAAACCACTTGTTCCCTATACACACCCTTTCCCTTTTCTGTTCTCAACTGGCAAATCCTCCTGTTCTTTGTTTCCTAGGAAATGTAATCTACCATTTTTCATAGATGACTGTGTTAGTCTGGGCACTCCAGAGATACAGATATGTGTGTGTGTATGTATGTCTATGACAGAGAGAGAGATTTACCATAAACAAATTGGCTCACGAGAGGAGGTTGAAAAGGCCTAAGCTCTGCAGCCAGCAAGCTGGAGGCCCAGGACAGCCCATGGCAGAGTTCCATTCCAAGTCCGGGGGCCTGAGGAGAGACAATGGTGTTAAGTTCAGCTGAGTCTGAGTCAAGAGAAGATCAGTGTCCCAACTAGAAGATGGGCAAAGAGAAAGAATTCTTCCTTACTCATCAGCCTTTTCTATGCTACTCAGACCTTTAAGGGAGGAGGCCCAACCACACTGGAGAGGGCAATACTCAGGACTGCTATAGGACTCAGTATAGCACTGCTATACTCAGTCCACCAATTCAAATGTTAATCTTATCCTTGACTACCTCACAGACACACCTAGAAATAATATCCAACCACATGTCTAGGCTTCTGATGGCCTAGTCAAGTTGACACATTAAAATAAACCATCACAATGACTCAATCCAATCCTCAAACCAGTGTGCTGGTCTCTGAACCTTTCAAATATGTCCATGATCCTTGTAAGATGTAGACTAACACTGGCCACAGTAAGGAATGGCAGCTGGACCCAGCTCAGAGGAAGGAAGGGTTGCTTCCCAGCTGTGAAGAGGCAGATCCCTGATAACATAACCTGCCAGCAGAGTACAATGACATCGTGAATACCGGACAACAGCAGCCTTGCTCCTTGCCTCTGCCTGCCACAGAAGTTTCCCATTAGTCCTCTCTCAAATCTCTGCAAACCTGAGCATTTATTTCACTTTAGTTCCAGGTAAACCCCAGGGACCAGTATGTTTCAGAGTTGGACCTTGGATCTGATTTGGACGCTATTGATGATAATAATAACGACCCTGATGCTATTCTTTATGAATACCTATTTAATGCTAAGCATTTTACATAACTACCTCGATGCCTCTGCTCAGACACATAAATAACTTACTTTGGGCAAATGATGCTTCTAGAGTTCACACTCAGTCCCACCTTTGGGAACCAATCTACTTTTACTGTTTGCATGGCTCTAGACTAGGCCAAGTAGGGGAAAGTTTACTAAGTGGCCTAACCTTGGAGGGTCCTGTCAGAAGACTCTGGGGTAAGCTGGGTGCAGTGGCTCATGCCTGTACTCCTAGCACTTTAGAAGGCTTAGATGGGTGCATTGCCTGAGCTTAGGAGTTCAAGACCAGCCTGAGCAAGAGTGAGACCCCGCCCTCTCTACTAAAAATAGAAAGAAAAAAAAAAACTGAGGCAGGAGGATTGCTTGAGCCCAAGAGTTTGAAGTTTGCTGTGAGCTGTGATTTTTATACAGACCAACATTATGCAAACTACTCTGCTGGGCATGGGGGGTTGAAGAGGAAGATACTGACTGTGCCATCAAAGAGGTTATAGGTTATTTAGTTAGTGAGCCACTTCTTAAATGGGCACTTGATTCTAGGTGTTATAGGTTGAATTGTGTCCCCCTGACCAAGGAAAACTACAATATAATAAAGTCCTAACCTAGTACCTTAGAATGTGACTTTGTTTAGAAGTAGGGTCTTTGCAAATTTAACCCGGTTATGATGAAGTTATTAGTGTGGTGCCTAACACAGTGTGACTGGCATCCTGATAAAATGGGGAAATTTGAGCACAGACACACATGCAGGAAGAATTTCATGAAAAGGCAAGGATTAGGGTGATGCATCTCATGACCCAAGGAACCCCAAGAATTGCCAGCAAACCACTGGAAGCTGGGAGGAGCCTGTGAGGATTCTCCAATGGGACTTAGAAGCAGCACGGTCTTGGTGATACCATGATTTCAAACTTCTAGTCTCCACATCCTTTGTTAGGTGTATTCCCTGGTATTTCATTTTCTCTGAGTATACATGAAGGGTATTATGATTTGATTCTCAGCTTGACTGTTAATTGACATATATGAAGGCTACTGATTTGTGGATGTTGCTTTTGTATCCTGAGATGTTACTGTATTCCTTGATCACTTCCAGGGGCCTTGTGGTTGAGTCCTTGGAGTTTTCTAAGTATAAGATCATATCATGAACAAAGTGTGAGAGTTTGACCTCCTCTGTCCCTATTTGAATACCCTTGAAATCCTTCTCTTGCCTGATTGCATTGACTGGAACTTACAGCACCACAAAATTATCAAACCCTGGAGAAGAAATAGCAGAAGACATTAACATAATGGAAAAACATACCATGCTCATTGCTGGGAAGAAGCAACATTGTTAAAATGTCCATACTACCCAAAGTGATCTATAGATCTGATGCAAGCCCCATCAAAGCACCAGTGTCATACTCTGGAGAACTTGAAAAAAATAGTAATTTGTTTCATATGGAACCAGAAAAAAACTTGAATACTCAGTGCAATTCTAGGAAATATGAATAAATCAGGAGGCATCATGTTATCAAACTTCAGGTTATACTACAAGTCTACAGTGATCAACAGCATGGAACTGGCATAAAAATAGAGAGATAGACCTATGGAATAAAATAGAGAATCTCACTTCTAGTCTCCAGAACTTAAACTATCGTTTTAGGTCATTCAGGTTGTGGAACTTTGTTATAGCAGCCTTAGGAAGCTAATACGCTAGGCTAAGAGATAGACAGGACTAATAAAATGCAATGATACATGTGCTCTGATAAAGAGACATACAAAGGGATGGAGAGACAACCATGGGCAAATGAAGAGAGAAAAATACTTATAGGTGAGGTGACATATAGGCTCTGCTTTTGCATTAAACCTAGGATGAATATGAATTTATTACTTCACTTTTGCTTTAGGCTACCTAAAATACTCTGTCCAAGAATAATGTGGTGACATACACATTATGTCACCACATTATTCAAAAATAAAATCCAAAGTGACGACTGCACCATTTAAAAGCATATAAAGCACAAATAAATTTCCAATCATCTTAACACGCACTTAAGATTTTCAAATTGTTTGGCCTTTTCTGCTTATCAGGCTCTGAAGTTGTTCTAAGTTTCATTGGAATACTTGTATATTCATATTTCCTGGTATTTGTTTGCCATGTTACAAAAGGATCATGAAATCCTTGGACTCCTACTGGAGGTGCCAAGTGGACCCAAAATCCCCAGCAAGACTTGACCCAGGAGTGGTAAGGAGTTGCTTCATTGGCCTTGATTTCTGAGTTTTTTACAGAAAAGACAAACTACATATCATTTTTTATTTTTTAAATGAAAGTATTTAAATTTCAAATTACATGTTTTTAAAAATTGGGAGGTTAATATGAGGGTAAATACAATTAGATTACATAGTTTGCATTTGTTAGGCAACATCCAAGTTGTAGTTAAGTCCCTCACCCAGGAGGTGTGCCATATATCACTACATCATACCTATTAGGTGGGAACTTGCTGAACCCTCTTCCCCCTACTTCTTGAATTCAATTGTGTTTTTCTCTTGTGTGGGCCTATAATGGTTGATCTACTAGTTTCAGCTTAGTACTGAATACATGGGATGTTTGCTTTTCCATTCTTGAGATACTTTGAATGTTCTCCAGAACCATCTAGTAAATGTAGAAGATGCAAAGTCTCTTCTTTTTTTGGCTGAATAGTGTTCCATGGTGCACATATAACCACAGTTTATTAATTCATTTGTGGGTTGATGGGCGCTTGGGTTGTTCCCACATCTTTGTAATTGTGAATTGAGGTGCTATAAACATTCACAATTTCTTACATCATGAAAGCCTCCACATCTAATATTCTAGTAAGAGTCAAATTCAGTATCCACCCCCATACAAACACACCTGGCCATTAAGCTCACCAGGACATAGGAACATAGGAGTCAGGGTAAACTCGTTTTCTAATAGAAAGTATTATACTGACAGAGTTAAACAATGTGATGAAGGTCTTCTACCTTTAAGATTAACTAATTTAAAATTTAATGTGATTAACTATGACTTACGACAAGAAATTTAAGCAATATTGCAAAATCAGAAAGTCGTTTTGGAGTGAAAAAGACGGATTTTATTTTTTAAAACCACTTTTTGCAATTTTCTTCTTTGTTTTTCTTCAAGTCCACAGAGGAGAGTTATATTACTATACAAATTCAAGTTATTTTTATTGACCCTTGTATGACAGTGGAGCTAGATGAATAGTTTAAAGTCAAGTATGGCTGGATATTTCCAGGCCACTTTGCACCTCAAACAGGTAAGCGCTTTTTCTCAAACAGAAGTGTGTGTATTGATCTTACTTCGCTCTAGCATTTGACAATTATATGAAATTTTAAACATCTCTTTAGAATTCTCAGCTTTTTGAGAGTCAATTTCTCCTCGGGGTTTTTATGGCTAATGTCTTGTGACATCTATTATTCCAAGCATTTCAAAATCTATGTTAACACTCATATTTTTTTTTTGGTAAGAATTTTTTTCTTTTCATTTGTTTGTGAAGTTCGCTTTTCTGATTGTAAATTTCTTCAGGTCAATGAGTGTTTTTGTTATTTCTCTTATATTACAGAGCAGGCTTATCTCATGTTAGGGTGGTGGGGAAAAAAGCCTGGAAATTGCACCCTACGGCTCTTTTTGCCAAAGGGGAAGAATCTCTTCTTTCTCCTCTCTTTGTCTGGTGCTGATATAAAGATCTAGATATCCATTCTTATGAGATCTATGAAATGTCTACTCTCTATTTTACCGTCTTTTCTCATCATTTTAGTCTGTTGCCATTATCATAGAAATAGAGAAGTGCTTGGCTCTTGGTAGGTCACATCCAGCTCACCATACCTGGTCATCTTAGCATGTAGACAGGGAACTAAAGAGGGGAGACTAGGAAATGGGACTAAGGAAAGAAGTTGGATGGCTATTCTGCCTCATATCCTGAATGTTCCCCCAAGAAATAAGATGATGAGACAGAATAGAGTCCTGGTCCTGGACGTGCCACTTCCTCACTGGTTCTGCTGAGTGAGGTGCTAATATTTTGGAGCATTAGTGTCTTAATCTGTAAAATTGGGAATAATAATATGTCCCATTTATTTTGTTGGGTTTGTTAATACACATGCAAAGTAGAAATAATTTTAGGCCTCTATAGGTAGCATGAGTCAGCATATTTCTGTAAGTTCATCCCATTCTGTTTTGTTCACTTCTTTAAATTTCTGCCCCCATTCAAGCTTCCAGGACTATGGAAGAGCCTATTCTTCCCAGGGAAGAAGTGCTATATAGGACTGAACGGATACCCAACTTGATGGAAAAACAAGTCTTGTCAAGTCCACATTCATGAAATAATTTGGTAGAATATATTAAAACTATGTAAAATTTTGTACTGTGCGTGGTGGCTCACGCCTATAATCCTAGCATTCTGGGAGGCCAAGGCGGGTGGACTGCCTGAGCTCACTGGTTTGAGACCAGGCTAAGCCAGAGAGGGACCTCGTCTCTAAAAATTGCTGAGCAGTGTGTTGGCACCTGTAGTCCCAACTACTTGGGAGGCTGAGGCAAGTGAATAGCTTGAGCCCAAGAGTTTGAGGTTGCTGTGAGCTATGATGCCATGCACTCTACTAATGGTGATAAAGTGACACTCTATCTGGAAAAAAGAAAAAAAATATATATATATATACTGTACTGTGATGTTTTACCAAATTAGGAAGTATTTCCTACAGGGGGCAGGGGTATCGCTATAGCATTTTCCAGAGTAGGTATATTTTGTGCAGCATCCTCTGGGGAAAGACCATATATGTAGCACTCCTCAGACTGACCCATATGAAATTGCACTATTTGCCATTTTTGACCCCTCCAAATGACAATTTCATATGACTTAGCCACATACTTCTACTTAGGCTACCATAGTCTGCTGTAGGTTACGGGGTCATAGCAGGGCCCCAGGTCTCTGGGATCATAGGAAAATAAAATTCTCCTAAAAGCTTCTTCTAGCTATTATGAAAAACCAAAAATACTTTTTTGCTCCCTGTCATTTTGTAGATCTGCCATATGTCTTTCTTTAATTTAACAACAAAGAAAGTAAAGTGTATCTGCCACTTGTCTGGAAGAAATCTGTTTCTGCTTAGAATTAGTAAATACCAAGATGCCTCTTTACACCGGCAAAAGCTGCAAAGGTAAAAAAATATGTAAACAAAAAAGAACTCCATGGCCAGGTGGGTGCATACTCCAAAGAGTATTAATTTGCATAGTAAATAGTTCAACATTCAGGAGATTATAAAATAGCAATTACTGCTGAGGTGCTATATTAGGGCTTCTAATAAAAAAAAAAGACATTTAAACGCAATAGTTTGCCTTTAAAAAGAGCTTCTAAAATCTTTATTTTAAAACAGGATTTTATTTATTTTTTTATCTTTTTTTATTTTTTAAAGAGCTTTTAAATACTTTGAACATTTCTTTAGAAGAGAAGCAGAAATATTTCGGTTCAAAAAAGAAAGAAAGAAAGAAAAGTAAATAATCTGTGTTAAAAAAAGAAAATGAGCCATTAACAATTTTTTATCTGTTAAAAAAATTTCTGCTGGGAGAGTGTTTGCCCATTTGAGAAGAACACAGGACACCAGTGGAGAGGTGCGGAGTCAGACTGTGTCAGGAGCAGGCGATACGCTCAGGCAGGGGGTAGACACAGAAGTCATTACATGTGAAAAAACTACAGCCTATTTATGCTAATGGGAAGGTAGGCTTTTTCTAAAACACCATCTGTGGTTTTTCAAATGACTCAAGTGTTCCAGGTAGTGTATTTCCAAGCACAGTTTCTACTTGCTTGACATACTGTAAGCATTTAACATAGGAAAAGAAATAGCTTTTTAAGTTAGTGTATTTTTATAGTAAATGTCACAGTTTAAATGTTCTTACATAGAACTTCTTGATTTTTTTAATAGCATTGGACTTACGAGATTTGTACTCATATATTGAGTTAAGCCACTCAATTAATCATGCATTTATATCAATAAACTTGGGTTTTTTTTAAAACCTTGGCTACCTGCTGTGATGGGAATGCTGGGACATCAAAGAAATGGGTATATTTGTATTTGTTAAGCTGAGAAAACTCCTATTAAGTTCTTGGGGTAGGAGCGGCTTCATTTGTTAGGTTGGTGGTTTCCTAGCAAGAGTAGGAACCTAAAGGATGAGAAACAAAAAGACCAAGAAAGATATTAAAAATGTTCATTAAATACCTTTTGGGTGCTAAAAAGTGGGAACGCCATTATCCAGTGCTGGGATTATACCAATAAGTTGTAGACATCACAATAGCACCAGGGATTGAAGTTCCCAGGATGCCACACAAGGCACAATTTATCTATTGGTGTGTGGAAGATGTCTGCTCTAATTAAGACACCAAAATTACCCACCCCATTTCATTAGGAGATCCAATTCCTATAAAATTTTACTTCATATTTTTGATAATCTTTATGAAATATTTTTGAAGTATTTATACTGTTTTGTTAAATTGAGTACTACTAATAAAAACTATCCTGGCTGGGTGTGGTGGCTCACACCTATAATCCTAGCACTCTGGGAGGCCAATGGCAGTGGATTTTCTTGAGCTCAGGAGTTTGAGAGCAGCCTGGGCAAGAGTGAGACCCTTGACTCTACTAAAAAAATAACGTGGCGGCACACACCTGTAGTCCGAGTTAATTGAGAGGCTGAGGCGAGAGGATTGCTTGAATCCAGGAGTTAGCAGTTGCTGTGAACTACAATGACACTGTGGCACTCTATCCAGGGTAAAAGAGTGAGATTCTGTCTCAAAAACAACAACACTAACAACAGTAAAAAATCTACCTCTATCCGGAAGAATATTTTTTAATGCTTAGGGCCGCACGATGACAGGACATTTTTTAAGTCAAAAATTTCAGGGCCTATGCTTTTCATTGTTGTTGTTTTTGAGGAGAAGTATGATAACATAATCCATGATAGATTTTTGACTATTAATCATTTGCTGCAATAAAGATAAAATGGTGTGGAAAACAGGAATGGAAACACAATTTCAAGAGGAAGGAAAAAGTCACGCGGAATTTGACTTTCTGAGTCTGAGTTGTTTCACTTAAGATAATGGCCTCCAGGTCCATCCACGTTGCTGCAGAAGACAGGATTTCATTATTAACAGCTGACTACTATTCCGTGGGGAATATACACCATGTTTTCTTTGTTCTAATGATGGATGCTTCTGTTGATTATGTTGATTCCATATCTTTGCTACTGTGAATAGTGCTACAATAAACCCACTCTGCTGCCTTATTTAGAAACTCTGGGGTTATAATTCTGAGGATGATTTGATAGCATAACAAAAGGCAGTCAGATGCCAAAGAGAAGTTTTCAATCACCCCTGCTAATAAGCTATTCTTCCTTTGTTTTTGACCTTTGGCAGGCGATGGGAGCAGAGGTGGAGTAGGGCTGATGTTGGACAGGAACACACAGGTAGCCTGTACTAGATGTTAAGACAATGAAATAATTTTGCACCTTTTGGCAAACCACCACTTGCCCTGCACCAAGTGCACCCACCTCACCTCTTCCCCTAAGATGCTTCAGCTTCTCCCTGGACTAAGGTGACCAGATTTTAACATTGGTAAAGCAGGACACCATTGATGGGGGGGTGGTTCTTAATTAAAAATTCGGTCTATATGGAGCAACAAAAATTTTCATAGAATGCAAAAATAGTATTGTAATATATATATTTTAATTTCAACTTAAGTACAATTTACAAATATAATACATTAAAAAAATTATGTATAGTATAATTTTATTCTTTGGCATATTTCTCATTTGAGTGAATTTTTTTTAGTAGATTGCTGTCGTTGTTTAAAAGGTTATGAAATTTTTCACAAGAATTGGTTAAATTATATTTCACACATAAAATGGCTTTCAAAGTCTCAACACTTAATTGTGATTTTTCTGAAGTCCACACTTTATTTACTGTAGAAAAAAACGCATTCAGTCGCAGCATTAGTTCCTGGTAAGGACAGCACGTATCCCACATTTTTTAGTGCATTATTGTATGGAACATGGTTTGTTTCAAAATGATGAAATATTTCTAACCATTTGTTCTCTATTGTGATTTTTGCTGATGCCCAAGATTATCTTTTTCCTTATCAATATATGTTTTTAATAATGATACCTCATAAGTTGTCAGTGTCAGTTTCAAGGCCGGCACTAGACTTTTTGCCACCACTATAAAATGTAAATAATATGAGTACTGTCTGCTAAATTCATGAAATACTTACCTAAATTATCTGAATAGCTGATTTGTTGACATCACTTGTTTAACTAGCACTAGCACACAGTACGATGTGTATCGTCTGAGAGACAGTTACAAAATGTTTCCATCATTGCCAGTGCTAAAAATGCCATTGTTCATTAAGTCCACACAATAGTGGTCAAATTCTAACAACTGATCAACAATGCGAACTTTGATAAGCAGGTCTCAATAATCAGTTCTCAACAATTATTTGTTATTAAAGTTTAACATTATAAAATTAACAAAAATAATATAAAACTCATATCCTGGC